>CM038677.1:13268025-13420138 GCA_021605205.1 Aegilops longissima
GGGTGATTATAAAGGTACTACTGGTGTCTCCAAAGGTACATGTTGGGTTGGCGTATTTGAGATTAGGTTTTGTCACTCCGATTATGGGAGAGGTATCTCTGGGCCTCTCGGTAAATGCACATCACTATAAGCCTTGCAAGCAATGTAGCTAATGAGTTAGTTCTGGAATGATGCATTACGTAGCGAGTAAAGAGACTTGCGATAGCGAGATTGAACTAGGTATTGGATACCGGCGATCAAATCTCGGGCAAGTAACATACCGATGACAAAGGGAACAAAGTATGTTGTTATGCGGTTTGACCGATAAAGATCTTAAGTAGAATATGTAAAGACCAATATGGGCATCCAGGTTCCGCTATTGGTTATTGACCGAGAATAGTTCTAGGTCATGTCTACATAGTTCTCGAACCGTAGAATCCATTGCAACAAGGTTTCGATGGCGGTTATATTATGAGTTTATGAGTTTTGATGTACCGAAGGAGTTGAGTCCGGATGAGATCGGGGACATGACGAGAGTCTCAAAATGGTCGAGGCGTAAAGATTGATATATTGGACGACTATATTGGAGTTCGGAAGGTTCGAATGATTGGGTATTTTAGGTCTGGGAGAGTTACAGGAATTCGCCGGGGAAGTATTGGGCCTTATTGGGCCTGCAGAAGAGAGGGCTGCCTAGGGCAGGCGCGCCCCAAGGCCTAGTCCGGGTGGACTGGGGAGGGCGCACCTTTCTCCTTTCCTTCCTTCTCTCCTACTCCTACTAGGAAAGGAGGTCCTACTCGGTGGGAGTAGGACTCCCCCCTGAGTCGCCTCCTCCTCCTTGGCAGCCCTCCTTGCTCCTTTATATCTGAGGGGCAGGGGCACCCCATGACACACAAGTTGATCTGGATCGTTCCTTAGCCGTGTCGGTGCCCCCTCCACCATATTCCACTTGGTCATATCGTCACGGAGCTTAAGCGAAGCCTGCGCGGTGAAGTCATATCGTCGCGGAGCTTAAGCGAAGCCTGCGTCGATGGAGCATCATCATCGTCCTGCGCCGTCGTCTTGTGGAACTCATCCCGACACTTTGCTGGATCGGGCCGGGGATCGTCATCGAGCTGAGCGTGTGCTGAACTTCGGAGGTGGCGTCGTTCGGTGCTTGGATCGGTCGGATCGTGAAGGCGTCTGACTACATCAACAGCGTTGTTATAGCGCTTCGCTTTCGGTCTCACAGTGCGTGGGCATACACTCTCCCTCTCGTTGCTATGCCATCACCATGGTCTTGCGTGTGCGTAGGAAATTTTTGAAATTACTCGTTTCCCAACGATGGCATCGAGCCTGGTTTTATCGTTGATGTCATATGCAGTAGAACACAAGTGAGTTGTGGGCGATATAAGTCATCTGCTTACCAGCATGTCATACTTTGGTTGGCGGTATTGTGAGATGAAGCGGCCGGACCGACATTACAGCGTCACGCTTCTGCGAGACTGGTTTCACCGCTTGAGCACTAGTTGCTTAAAGGTGACGGCGGTGTCATTTCTCTCACTTTAGTTGATCGAGTGTGGCTCGCCCGGTCCTTGCGAAGGTTAAAACAGCACCAACTTGACAAACTATCGTTGTGGTTTTGATGCGTAGGTAGAAGCGGTTCTTGCTCAGCCCGTAGCAGCCACGTAAAACTTGCAACAACAAAGTAGAGGGCGTCTAACTTGTTTTTGCAGGGCATGTTGTGATGTGATGTGGTCAAGGCGTGATGCTATATTGTATGAGATGATCATGTTTTGTAACGAGTTATCGGCTTGGGCAGGAGCCATATGGTTGTCGCTTTATTGTATGAATGCAAAAGCCATGTAATTGCTTTACTTTATCACTAAGCGATGGCGATAGTCGTAGAAGCAATAGTTGGCGAGGCGACAACGATGCTACGATGGAGATCAAGGTGCGGCGCGGTGGCGATGGTGATCATGGCGGTGCTTGGCGATGGAATCACAAGCACAAGATGATGATGACCATATCATATCACTTATATTGATTGCATGTGATGTTTATCCTTTATGCATCTTATCTTGCTTTGATTGGCGGTAGCATTATAAGATGATCTCTCACTAAAATTATCAAAGTGTTCTCCACAGTATGCACCGTTGCGAAAGTTCTTAGTCTTGAGACACCACGTGATGATCGGGTGTGATAGGCTCTCGTTCAAATACAGCGGGTGCAAAATAGTTCGCCGCGGAATACTCGAGGTTAAACTTGGCGAGCCTAGCATATAACAGATATGGCCTCGAACACGGAGACCGAAAGGTTGAGCGTGAATCATATAGTAGATATGATCAACATAATGATGTTCACCATTGAAACTACTCCATCTCACGTGATGATCGGACATGGTTTAGTTGATTTGGATCACGTAATCACTTAGATGACTAGAGATGTCTATCTAAGTGGGGTTCTTAAGTAATATGATTAATTGAACTTTAATTTATCATGAACTTAGTCTGGTAGTATTTTGCAAATTATGTTGTAGATCAATAGCTCGCGTTGTTGCTTTCATATGATTATTTTAATGTGTTCCTAGAAAATTGTATTGAAAAATGTTAGTAGCAATGTTGCGGATTGGATCCGTGATCTGAGGTTTATCCTCATTGCTGCCTGAAGAATTATGTCCTTGATGCACGCTAGGTGACAGACCTATTGCAAGAGCAAGATCTGAGGCGTTATGAGCGTTTGGCTAGCTCAATATGATGACTACTTGGTAGTTTAGTGCACCATGCTTAAACAGCCTTAGAATCGGGACTTCAAAGGCGTTTTGAGCGTCATGGACCATATGAGATGTTCAGGAGTTGAAGTTAATATTTCAAGCAAATACCGAGTTGAGAGATATGAAGTCTCCAACAAGTTCTATAGCTAAAAGATGGAGAGAATCGCTCAACTAGTGAGCATGTGCTCAGATTATGCAGGTACTTCAATCGCTTGAATCAAGTGGGAGTTAATCTTCGGATAAGATAGTGATTGACAGAATTCTCTAGTCACCATCACTAAGTTACTAGAACTTCATGATGAACTATAGTATGCAAGGGATGGCGAAAGCGATTCCCGAGCTCTTACGTGATGTTGAAATCGTGAAGGTAGAAATCGAGAAAGAGCATCAAGTGTTGATGATTGACAAGACCACTAGTTTCAAGGAAAGGGCAAAGGGAAAGAAAGGAACTTCAAGTAGAATGACAAGCAAGTTGTCACTCCCACGAAGAAACCAAAAGCTGGACCAAAGCCTGAAGCGAGTGCTTCTCTGCATAGGAAATAGTCCTTTGAAGCGGAAATACCGAGATATTTGGTGGATAAGAAGGATGGCAAAGTGAACAAGGGTATATTTGATATACTGAGTTATTGATGTGTGCTTTACTAGTGTTTATAGTAGCCCACAGTATTTGATACTTGTTGGTTGCTAAGATTAGTAACTTCGAAGCAGGAGTTCTGAGAATAAGCAGAGACTAGTTGAAGGGAAGTGACGATGAGTGTTGGAAGTAGTTCCAAGATTGATATGATCATCATCGCACACTCCTATACTATCGAGATTAGTGTTTATAGTAGCCCTGAGTATTTGATACTTGTTAGGTTGCTAAGATTAGTAACTTCGAAACAGGAATTCTGAGAATAAGCGAAACTAGTTGAAGGGGCGATGCGATGAGTGTTGGAAGTAGTTCAAGATTGATATGATCATCATCGCACTCCTATACTATCGGGATTAGTGTTGAACCTAAATAAATGTTATTTGGCGTTTGCGTTGAGCATGGATATGATTTGATCATGTTTATTGCAATCTGATTATTCATGTAAGTTAGAGAATAATTATTGTTACATTTACATGAATAAAACCTTCTATGGTCATACACCCAATGAAAATGGTTTGTTGGATCTCGATCGTGTGATACACATATTCATAATATTGAAACCAAAAGATGTAAAGTTAATAATGATAGTGCAATTTATTTGTGGCACTTGCCGTTTGGGGTCATATCGGTGTAAAGCGCATGAAGAAACTCCATAAAGATGGATTTTGAAATCACTTGATTATGAATCATTTGATGCTTGCGAACCGTGCCGTTTGGGCAAGATGACTAAAACTCCGTTCTTAGTAACAATGGAACAAGCTCTGACTTATTGGAAATAATACATACCGATGTATGCGATCCAATGAGTGTTGATGCTCGTGGCAAATATCGTTATTTTCTAACCTTCACATGATGATTTGAGCAGATATGGGTATATCTACTTGATGAAACATAAGTCTGAAATAGTTGAAAGGTTCAAAGAATTTCAGAGTGAAGTGGAAAATCATCGTAACAAGAAAATAAAGTTTCTGCGATCTGATCGTGAGCGAATAATTGAGTTCTGAGTTTGGTCTTCAATTAAAATAATGTGGAATAGTTTCACAGCTCCATACACAGGAACACCACAATGTTATGGTGTGTCGAGCGTCGTAACCGCACTTTATTGGATATGATGCGATCTATGATGTCTCTTATCGGTTTACCACTATCATTTTGGGGTTATGCATTAGAGACAGCTGCATTCACGTTTAAAGGGCACCATCTAAATCCGTTGAGGCGACACCGTATGAACTATGGTTTAGCGATAAACCTAAGCCGTCGTTTCTTAAAGTTTGGAGTTGTGATGCTTATGTGAAAAGTTTTCACTGATAAGCTCGAACCCAAATCGGAAAAATGCGTCTTCATAGAATACCCAAAGGAAACTGTTGGGTACTCCTTCTATCACAGATCCAAAGGCAAAACATTCGTTGCTAAGAATGGATCCTTTCTAGAGAAGGAGTTTCTCTCGAAAGAAGTGAGTGGGAGGAAAGTAGAACTTGATGAGGTAATTGTACCTTCTCCCTTATTGGAAAGTAGTTCATCACGAGAAATCAGTTCGGTGATTCCTCACCAATTAGTGAGGAAGTTAATGATGATGATCATGAAACTTGAGATCAAGTTGCTACCAAACCTCGTGGGTCTTCGAGTAAGATCCGCACAGTGATGCGGTAATCATATTCTGGAAGTCATGTTACTAGACCATGATGAACCTACGAACTATGAGGAAGCGATGATGAGCCCAGATTCCATAAAATGGCTTGAGGCCATGAAATCTGAGATAGGATCCATGTATAAGAACAAAGTATGGACTTTGATTGACTTGCTCGATGATCAGCAAGCCATGTTAAATAAATGGATCTTCAAGAGGAAGACAGATCTGATAGTAGTGTTACTATCTACAAAGCTAGACTTGTCGAAAAAGGTTTTAGACAAAGTTCAAGATGTTGAATACAATGAGATTTTCTCACTTGTATCGATGCTTAAAAGTCTGTCGAATCATGTTAGCAATTGCCACATTTTATGAAATCGGCAAATGGATGTCAAAACTGCATTCCTTAATGGTTTTCTTAAAGAAGAGTTGTATATGATGCAACCAGAAGATTTTGTCAATCCTAAAGGTGCTAACAAAATGTGCAAGCTCAGCGATCCATCAATGGACTGGTGCAAGCATCTGGAGTTGGAATATCGCTTTGATGTGTTGATCAAAGCATATGATTTTATACATACTTTTGGAAGGCCTGTATTTACAAGAAAGTGAGTGGGAGCACTACACCTTTACGATAAGTATATGTGAATGACATATTGTTGATCGGAAATAATGTAGAATTATTACGCAAAGCATAAAGGAGTGTTTGAAAGGAGTTTTTCAAAGAAAGACCTGGTGAAGCTGCTTACATATTGAGCATCAAGATCTATAGAGATAGATCAAGGCGCTTGATATGTTTTTCAATGAATACATACCTTGACAAGATTTTGAAGTAGTTCAAAATGGAACAATCAAAGAAAGAGTTCTTGCACTGTGTTACAAGGTGTGAGATTGAGTAAGACTCAAAACCCGACCACGGCGAGAAGATAGAAAGAGAATGAAAGTCATTCCTATGCATCAGACATAGGTTCTATAAAGTATGTCATCTTGTGTACCAGATCTATTGCATACCCTACCACTAAGCTTGGCAGGGAGTGCAATAGTGATCTAGGAGTAGATCAATGGACAGCGGTCAAAATTATCCTTAGTAGAATAAGGATATGTTTCTCGATTATGGAAGTGAAAAAAGGTTAAATACGTAAAGGGTTACGTCGATGAAAGTCTTAACACTAATCTAGATGACTCGAGTCTCAATCTGGATACATATTGAAAGTGGGAGCAATTAGCTAGAGTAGCTCCGTGCGAGAATTGTAGACATAGAAATTTGCAAAATACTTATGGCTCTGAATGTAGACAGACCCGTTGACTAAAATTATCTCACAAGCAAAACATGATCACACCTTAGTACTCTTTGGGTGTTAATCACATAGCGATGTGAACTAGATTACTGACTCTAGTAAACCCTTTGGGTGTTGGTCACATGTCGATGTGAACTATGGGTGTTAACCACATATAGATGTGAACTATTGATGTTAAATCACATGGCGATGTGAACTAGATTATTGACTCTAGTGCAAGTGGGAGGCTGAAGGAAATATGCCCTAGAGGCAATAATAAAGTTATTATTTATTTCCTTATATCATGATAAATGTTTATTATTCATGCTAGAATTGTATTAACGGAAACATAATACATGTGTGAATACATAGACAAGCAGTGTCACTAGTATGCCTCTACTTGACTAGCTCGTTAATCAAAGATGGTTATGTTTCCTAACCATAGACATGAGTTGTCATTTGATTAACGGATCACATCATTAGGAGAATGATCTGATTGACATGACCCATTCCGTTAGCCTAGCACTTGATCGTTTATTATGTTGTTATTGCTTTCTTCATGACTTATACATGTTCCTGTAACTATGAGATTATGCAACTCCGTTTACGGAGGAACACTTTGGGTGCTACCAAGCGTCCTAGCGTAACTGGGTGATTATAAAGGAGTACTACAGGTGTCTCCAAGGTACATGTTGGGTTGGCGTATTTGAGATTAGGTTTTGTCACTCCGATTGTGGAGAGGTATCTCTGGGCCTCTCGGTAAATGCACATCACTATAAGCCTTGCAAGAAATGTAGCTAATGAGTTAGTTCGGAATGATGCATTACGTAGCGAGTAAAGAGACTTGCGATAGCGAGATTGAACTAGGTATTTGATACCGGCGATCAAATCTCGGGCAAGTAACATACCGATGACAAAGGAACAAAGTATGTTGTTATGCGGTTTGACCGATAAAGATCTTAAGTAGAATATGTAGGACCAATATGGGCATCAGGTTCCGCTATTGGTTATTGACCGAGAATAGTTCTAGGTCATGTCTACATAGTTCTCGAACCCGTAGAATCCATGCAACAAGGTTTCGATGGCGGTTATATTATGAGTTTATGAGTTTTGATGTACGAAGGAGTTGAGTCCCGGATGAGATCGGGGACATGACGAGGAGTCTCGAAATGGTCGAGGCGTAAAGATCGATATATTGGACGACTATATTCGGAGTTGGAAGGTTCGAATGATTGGGTATTTTGAGTCTGGGAGAGTTACAGGAATTCGCCGGGGAGAAGTATTGGGCCTTATTGGGCCTGCAGAAAGAGAGGGGCTGCCTAGGGCAGGCGCGCCCCAAGGCCTAGTCGGGTGGACTGGGGAGAGCCGCACCCCTTTCTCCTTTCCTTCCTTCTCTCCTACTCCTACTAGGAAGGAGGAGTCCTACTCCGGTGGGAGTAGGACTCCCCCCAAGCGCGCCTCCTCCTCCTTGGCGGCCCTCCCTTGCTCCTTTATATCTACAGGGCAGGGGCACCCCATGACACACAAGTTGATCTCTGGATCGTTCCTTAGCCGTGTCTGGTGCCCCCTCCACCATATTCCACTTGGTCATATCGTCACGGGCTTAAGCGAAGCCCTGCGCCAGTGAAGTCATATCGTCCGGAGCTTAAGCGAAGCCCTGCGTCGATGGAGCATCATCATCGTCCTGCGCCGTCGTCTTGTGGAACTCATCGCCGACGCTTTGCTGGATCGGAGCCAGGGGATCGTCATCGAGCTGAGCGTGTGCTGAACTTCGGAGGTGGCGTCGTTCGGTGCTTGGATCGGTCGGATCGTGAAGGCGTCGACTACATCAACGTGTTGTTATAGCGCTTCCGCTTTCGGTCTCACAGTGCGTGGGCATACACTCTCCCCTCTCGTTGCTATGCCATCACCATGGTCTTGCGTGTGCGTAGGAAATTTTTGAAATTACTCGTTTCCCAACACCTCCTCACTTCTTTCGAGAGAAACTTCTTCTCTAGAAAGGATCCATCTTAACAACGAAAAACTTGCCTTCGGATCTGTGATAGAAGGTGTACCCAATAGTTACCTTTGGGTATTCTATGAAGGCACTTCTCCGATTTGGGTTCGAGCTTATCAGGTGAAAACTTTTCACATAAGCATCACAACTCAAACTTTTAAGAAAGCGACAGCTTAGGTTTCTTGTTAAACCATAGTTCATACGGTGTCGTCTCAGCGGATTTAGATGGTGCCCTATTAGCGTGAATGCAAGCTGTCTCTAATGCATAACCCCAAAAGCGATATTGGTAAATCAGTAAGAGACATCATTGATCGCACCATATCAAAATAAAAAATGCGATTCTGACGTTCGGACACACCATAACGTTGTGGTGTTCCAGTGGCGTGTGCTGTGAAACTATTCCACATTGTTTTAATTGAAGACAAAACTCGTAACTCAAATATTCATCTCCATGATCAGATCGCGAAACTTTATTTTCTTGTTGCGATGATTTTCCACTTCACTCTGAAATTCTTTGAACCTTTCAACTATTTCAGACTTATGTTTCATCAAGTAGATATACCCATATCTACTCAAATCATCTTATGAAGGTCAGAAAAAATAGCGATACTTGCCACGAGCATCAACACTCATTGGATCGCATACATCGGTATATATGTTTATTTCCAACAAGTCAGTAGCTTGTTCCATTGTTCGGAGAAGCGGAGTTTTAGTCATCTTGCCCAAAAGCTGCGGTTACTTAAGCATCAAATGATTCATAACCAAGTGATTCCAAAAATCCATCCTTATGGAGTTTCTTCATCGCTTTATACCGATATGACCCAAGCGGCAGTGCCACAAATAAATTGCACTATCATTATTAACTTTACATCTTTTGGTTTCAATATTATGAATATGTGTATCCTGCGATCGAGATCAACAAACCATTTTTATTGGGTGTATGACCATAGAAGGTTTTATTCATGTAAATAGAACAATAATTATTTTCTAACTTACATGAATAACCGTATTACAATAAACATGATCAAATCATATTCATGCTCAGCATAAGCGCCAAATAACATTTATTTAGGTTCAACACTAATCCCGATAGTATAGGGAGTGTGCGATGATGATCATATCAGTCTTGGAACTACTTCCAACACTCATCGTCACTTCCCCTTCAACTAGTTTCATTTTATTCTGTAACTCCTGTTTGAGTTACTAATCTTAGCAACGAACAAGTATCAAATACTCAGGGGCTACTATAAACACTAATCCAGAGAGTATAGGGGTGTGCGATGATGATCATATCAATCTTGGAACTACTTCCAACACTCATCGTCACTTCCCCTTCAACTAGTCTCTGTTTATTCTGTAACTCCTGTTTCGAGTTACTAATCTTAGCAACTGGACAAGTATCAAATACTCAGGGGCTACTATAAACACTAGTAAAGCACACATCAATAACCTGTATATCAAATATACCCTTGTTCACTTTGCCATCCTTCTTATCCACCAAATATTTGGGGTATTTCCCTTTCCAGTGACCATTTCCTATGCAGTGTAAGCACTCAGTTTCAGGCTTTGGTTCAACTTTGGGTTTCTTCGTGGGAGTGACAACTTACTTGTCATTCTACTTGAAGTTCCCCTTTCTTTCCCTTTGCCCTTTTCTTGAAACTAGTGGTCTTGTCAATCATCAACACTTGATGCTTTTTCTTGATTTCTACCTTCGTCGATTTCAACATCACGAAGAGCTCAAAGAATCGTTTTCGTCATCCCTTGCATACTATAGTTCATCACGAAGTTCTAGTAACTTAGTGATGGTGACTAGAAAATTCTGTCAATCACTATCTTATCGGAAGATTAACTCCTACTTGATTCAAGCGATTGAAGTACCGGACAATCTGAGCACATGCTCACTAGTTGACGATTCTCCTCCATCTTTTAGCTATAGAACTTGTTGGAGACTTCATATCTCTCAACTCGGGTATTTGCTTGAAATATTAACTTCAACTCTGGAACATCTCATATGGTCCATGAGCGTTCAAAACGTCTTTGAAGTCGATTCTAAGCCGTTAAGCATGGTGCACTAAACTATCAAGTAGTCATCATATTGAGCTAATAAGCGTTCATAACGTCGCATTTTGCTCTTGCAATAGGTCTATCACCTAGCGGTGCATCAAGGACATAATTCTTCTGTGCAGCAATGAGGATAAACCTCAGATCACGGATCCAATCCGTATCATTGCTACTAACATCTTTCAACATAATTTCTCTAGGAACATATCAAAACAAACATATAAAGCAACAACGCGAGCTATTGATCTACAACATAATTTTGCAAAATACTACGGGACTAAGTTCATGATAAATTAAAGTTCAATTAATCATATTACTTAGGAACTCCCATTAGATAGACATCCCTCTAATCCTCTAAGTGATTCGTGATCCATATCAACTACACCATGTCCGATCGTCACGTGAGATGGAGTAGTTTCAACGATGAACATCAATATGTTGATCATATCTACTATATGATTCACGCTCGACCTTCGGTCTCCGTGTTCGAGGCCATATCTGTTATATGCTAGGCTCGTCAAGTTTAACTTGAGTATTCGCGTGCATAACTGTTTTGCACCCGTTGTATTTGAGCGTGAGAGCCTATCACCCGATCATCACGTGGTGTCTCAGCACGAAGAACTTTCATAGCGGTGCATACTCGGGAGAACACTTCTTGATAATTTTAGTGAGAGATCATCTTATAATGCTACCGTCAATCAAAGCAAGATAAGATGCATAAAGGATAAACATCACATGCAATCAATATAAGTGATATGATATGGCCATCATCATCTTGTGCTTGTGATCTCCATCTCCGAAGCACCGTCATGATCACCATTGTCACCGGTAGCGACACCTTGATCTCCATCGTAGCATCGTTGTCGTTTAGCCACTATTGCTTCTCGACTATCGCTCTGCTTAGTGATAAAGTAAAGCAATTACATAACTTCTGCATTTCATACAATAAGCGACAACCATATGGCTCCTGCCGATTGCGATAACCGCTTACAAAACATGATCATCTCATACAATAAATATAGCATCATGTCTTGACCATATCACATCACAACATGCCCTGCAAAAACAAGTTAGGCGTCCTCTACTTTGTTGTTGCAAGTTTTACGTGGCTGCTACGGGCTGAGCAAGAACCGTTCTTACCTCGCATCAAAACCACAGCGATAGTTTGTCAAGTTGGTGCTGTTTTAACCTTCGCAAGGACCGGGCGTAGCCACTTTTCAGTTCAACTAAAGTGAGAAAGCAGACACCCGCCGGTCACCTTTGAGCAGCGAGTGCTCGGCGGTGAAACCAGTCTCGCGTAAGTGTCGGCGTAATGTCGGTCCGGGCGCTTCATCTCACAATACCGCTGAACCAAAGTATGACATGCTGGTAAGCGGTATGACTTATATAGCCCACAACTCACTTGTGTTCTACTCGTGCATATGACATCAGCGCATAAAACCAGGCTCGGATGCCTTTGTTGGGGAGCGTAGTAATTTCAAAAATTTCCCTCGCTGCGCAAGACCATGGTGATGGCATAGCAGAGGAGAGAGTGTATGTCCACGTACCCTCGTGAACCGTGGCGAGGCGTTATAACAACGCGTTGATGTGTGTAAATCGTCTTCACGATCCGACCGATCCAAGTACCGAGCATACGGCACCTCCGAGTTCAGCACGTTCAGCTCGATGGCGATCCCGGGCTCGATCCGGCAAAGCGTCGGGGATGAGTTCCGTCGACCGACGGCGTGGTGGCGATGATGATGTTCCACCGGCGCGGGGCTTCGCCTAAGCTCGCGGACGATATGACTTCACGGCGCGAGGCTTCGCCTAAGCTCATGACGATATGACGAAGTGGAATATGGTGGAGGGCACCGCACCTGCGGCTAAGGCGATCCGTAGATCAACTTGTGTGTCATGGGGTGCCCCTGCCCCGTATATAAAGGAGCAAAGGGCGGCCGGCCCTAGGGGCGGCGCTGGAGAGTCCTACTCCCAGGGATAGGACTCCCCCTAGTTGGATTAGGACTTGGGGAAGGGGAAGAGGGGCGCCGCCCCTCTCCTGTCCTATTCGGACTAGGGGGGAGGCGTGACCTGCCCTGGCGGCCTCCTCTTCTCCTTATGGCCCATCAAGGCCCATTGACCCCGGGGTTCAGGTAACCCCGGTGTTCGATAAATCCGTTTTCATCCGGAACCTTTCGAGAATCAAACATAGGCTTCAATATATCAATCTTTATGTCTCGACCATTTGAGACTCCTCGTCATGTCGTGATCACATCGGGACTCGAACAAACTTCGGTACATCAAAACTTATAAACTCATAATAAGCATCATCGAAGCGTTAAGCGTGCGGACCCTACGGGTTCGAGAACTATGTAGACATGACCTAGAACTATTCTCGGTCAATAACCAATAGCGGGACCTGGATGCCCATATTGGCTCCTCATATTCTCGAAGATCTTTATCGGTCAAACCGCATAACAACATCGTTGTTCCCTTTGTCATCGGTATGTTACTTGCCGAGATTCGATCGTCGGTATCCAATACCTAGTTCAATCTCGTTACCGGCAAGTCTCTTTACTCGTTCCGTAATACATCATCTAAGTAACTAACTTATTAGTTGCAATGCTTGCAAGGCTTATATGATGTGTATTACCGAGAAGGCCAGAGATACCTCTCCAGGCAATCGGAGTGACAAAACCTAATCTCGAAATCGCCAACCCAACATGTACCTTTGGAGACACACTGTAGTACTCCTTTATAATCACCCGATTCGTTGTGGCGTTTGGTAGCACCAAAGTGTTCCTCCGTAAGCAGGAGTTGCATAATCTCATAGTTATCGAAACATGTATAAGTCATGAAGAAAGCAATAGCGGTATACTAAGCGATCAAGTGCTAGGCTAACGGAATGGGTCATGTCAATCACATCATTCTCCTAATGATGTGATCCCATTAATCAAATAACAACACATGTCTATGGTTAGGAAACATAACCATCTTTGATTAATGAGCTAGTCAAGTAGAGGCATACTAGTGACTATATGTTTGTCTATGTATTCACACATGTATTATGTTTCCGGTTAATACAATTCTAGCATGAATAATAAACATTTATCATGATATAAGGAAATAAATAATAACTTTATTATTGCCTCTAGGGCATATTTCCTTCACTTTGCTAACCCAAGGCCCGTTCGCCCTATCGAATTAGGCCCGATGGCGTCATCTGGGCCATCAATATGATTCAGCCCGTTTTCACTTACGGCCCATGTATGGCCCATGGCGTCTTCGGCCCATATGAGGCCCTATGTAACTCTTGGCCTATTAACGGCCCGTGGTGAAACGGCCCGTAATGAACGATGTATCACTTTACACCCATTAACGGCCCGTGGTGGCTGAGTACGTAATGAGCGGTGTATCACTTTATACCCATTAACGCCCGTTATTCCGTTGGGCTGTTTCCAACCCATGTTATCTTCGGCCTTTTGAGAGACCATTTATTCTTGGGCTCATTTCGGCGATCGTTTACTTACGGCCCGTTCTTGTCATTTTTCGCTTGTGGGCCAAATTCAGCCCGTGGTTCTGATCGGCCCGTTTGTGGTCCGATTAATCGTTGGGCCATTTTCATAGTGTCATCAAATCGGCCTATTAACGATGGCCCGTTCGGTCGGCCCATGAAAGAAACGATTCCAACTCTAGCCGTTCACGACCATAATGCGATGCATTATTGGCCCATGTTTGTGTCGATCATCTGACCCGTATAAGGCCCATTGATGATCTGACCGTAGAAGGCCCATTGTTTCTCTGACCCGTAGAAGGCCTCTTGTTTCTATGACCGTAGAAGGCCTTGTTTCTATGGCCCGTGGGAGGCCGGTGTCAATAAAGTAAATATTAGCCCATGGTTATTGTGGCCTAGTTTTAAAAATAGGTTATTGCAGCCACTAGCTAACGCGGAAAAAAGAACTGCAATGACCACAAGCAAACAAATAAACAAGACAACAAGGAAATAAATAAGCAAGCAACTAACGCTAGGCTATCATGGCTATTACACATATTACATCCACTGGGCATCAAAGTTTGCCACCAGTGCAAATATAGGGAACAAAGCAGCATATCATATACATTAGCCGTCAAAATTGGCCACGATTGCAAATAAGCGGCAGCAAAACAAAAGCATAAGCTGAAACAACGGAAGAGCTCAAGAAACATTATCTGGGTATCCACCATCTTTGGCAATAAGATTAGCAAGCTGATTAGCTTTGTCTGTTTGGCGCTAAAATCCTCCAACACTTCTTTGTTGCACCGGAAAGTATGCATCTGAATGCTCCACGGACTTCCAGTCCTTCCGCTTCTTATCGCCTTTGGCTGATCGATGTCTTTCACTTGTAGTTGAGACTCAAGAAACCGAACTGATTCAGATAGTGAGTTTGAATAGCTTGTGCAAGCGGTAGTGGCCAGTAACTCCAACACTAAACCAAGACAGGATGTGTCACTATCCTAGTATATGAAACTCATTTCGGTGAACCAGTTCATTAGTAAGGTGGACGGGATTAAACTACCAAGTCTTCTATTGCCAAGTACTAGTACATAATAAAAGCATCAAACAAACATATATCTATGTCCTATGGTAGCAATGGAATCTTAAATTAGAACAGTTGTTCTTGAGGTTTAGGCACTTGTTCTACATGAAGAGAGTGATGTAAAGCCTTAAGAATATAATACTTAAAAATAGAAAATGAGCTCATAGACCTTACCACATTCTTGGTTGGGACGATCTGAGAACAAGGCATTCCCGGTCATCGTCCGATAAATGTGTCTTAGGAGAGCGTAAAGGAATTTGATGAGTTTCTTTGCGGTGAAATCGTTTTCTTGAGGTAATTCGATCTGCCACCAAGCATTCTTGAAGATAGCGAGAGGTATTAGCAAAGGTTACCTCATCCTGAGTTTCCAAATCGGTCCTTCTCTATAGAGAAAAATGGGAAAAATTTGCTGTATTATAACCATCATGGAGGTAGGATGTATGGGACGAAGCAAAGTAATTGCCATGAATAACATTACTTAAACATAACTCCTGGACAAACACACTGCAATGGCATTTTCCTTCATCTTGATTATAATATTTCCAAGATGGGAAGATCGCACATATGATTTAACAACATCAAATCGATAGATGCTAAACTACGACTAGATGGTTGTGCTTCCTCCACAGGAATAGGCGTACTAGCGGTGGAGTTGGGGTTTGCCGTGATAATCTTGGCCCTTTGGGCCTTGGAGCTGCCTTACTAACTGCTCTTGTTTGGGAGCTCTGTGGTGGAGATGGTGTTGTGTCAACAGGAGGCTGGGTTACTATCGGCTGGGGTTGGGGTTAGATTGGGTGAAGCTTGTTCTCTGTCCATTGCGATGAGGGGTATAATCTGCGAGTTTGGGTTATGTGTGGTAGGGCTGGTTCTTGTGCATGTACAACCGGTGCTATCTCCACCAAGAGGTAGCCTTTTTTTTGAAGACCGTGTTTTAGTCCGCTGAATCTGGCATCACCCTCTCCAATTCAAATGGCTGATAAGCAGGAAACATAGTTGAATGTACAGACATTGTATGAGAGACAGATGCAATAGATAGTGTGGAAAAAGAGGACATGAAATAGTTGACATGTATATTGTTTAACTAAAGCGGATAGCATGACATAATTTCACATATATGATGTCTATCTAAGCGTGATAGCATAACATAACATAATTCAAATATATGATGAATAACTAAACAGGATGCATGACATAATTCACCTACATGTTATCTAAGTAATCAGGATCGCATCATTTAATTCACATATGTGATTTATATGCTAAGCAGAGGGCATTCGATATGATGTACGAACTAAGAACATGGTGTTGAATATTGTGTATATGATGTCTAAACTATGCAATGCAAGACACCATATGCATGATATGAGCGATATAACCGTGCCAAGTTAGAGCATACACCTCGGTGGGGGAATAGGACTGGTCATCTATCTACGAATCCATCTCTAAGGAGCTATCGGGACCAAACAAGAGATCTGCTTGACGGTAGCTTTATGCGCTCTGAAGGCCTTGTTTTCACTCCAGATTTTCCATCTCCCACCCAAATGGCTGATTCACGGGAAGAGTAGTTTAATGTACAAACATTGTCGACAAATGGAAATGTAATGAAGAAAAGGATGGGTAAGATATCATTCAAATATATGATGCTGGTTAAACAGGATGGCATTGCACATTTCACATATATTATGGCTGGTGTCAAAAACCGGCGGATCTCGGGTAGGGGTCCCGAACTGTGCGTCTAGGCGGATGGTAACGAGGAGACAAGGGACACGATGTTTACCGAGTTGGGCCCTCTTGATGGAGGTAAAACCCTAGGTCCTGCTTGATTGATATTGATATTGTGGATGTTTACAAGAGTGGATCTACCACGAGATCAAGGAGGCTAAACCCTAGAAGCTAGCCTATGGTATGATTGTAAGGGTTGTTGTTGTTCTCTGGACTAGAGCCATCCGGTTTATATAGACACGGAGAGGCTAGGGTTACATAGAGTCGGTTACAATGGTAGGAGATCTACATATCCATATCGCCAAGCTTGCCTTCCATGCCAAGGAAAGTCCCATCCGGACACGGGAAGTCTTCAATCTTGTATCTTCATAGTCTTGGAGTCCGGTCGATGATGATAGTCCGGCAAATGATAGTTCGGTGATGATGGTAGTTCGGCTATCCGGACACCCCTAATCGGGACTCCTCGGTAGCCCTGAACCAGGCTTCAATGGCGATAAGTCCGGCGTGTATATTGCTTGGCATTGCAAGGCGGGTTCCTCCTCGAATGATAGAAGATTGTGAACACGGGATAGTGTCGGCTCGCAAAATAAATTCCACATTCCACCATAGAGAATAATATATACACAAGTTCAATCTCTGGCGTTTTACGTGGCATGGCGTCACGCCACTACCAAGCCATTATTTAAATTGTTTTTACTCTACCACCTCGGCGCATTTAGCGAAGCGGTTTCCTCGGGGCGTCTTGTCGAGCGGTCGTGTTTCCCCTTAATCCGGATTCTCATCAATACGGACGTGGGTAACCCAACGCGCCATTGATGGTGACACTTGGGGATAGCGAGTTTTACCAGGCGGTGGGGGCGCGTAAACTCCGTCCGCCCATATAAGGGATAAGTTCACCTTCTCACCTCGCCTTCTTCCTCCTTTGCTTATCCATCTCCGCGCTTTTCGAGCTCCAGCGCCCAAGTTCGCGCATCTCGTCTCAACCTTCTCCGACCATGTCCGGGCGGGAGGTAAATGGTTGGCCTCCACCGTTAAGGAGGAGCACATCGCCAAACTTCTTGGGCGCGGATACCTCTCCGGTGACATCAGCGCACCGGCTGCCGACGAGGCAGCTCATCCCACCCAGGCCCCATGAGAGGTTGTTTTCCTTCCCACTTCCTCCATGGACTGGGCTTTCCACTTCACCCCTTTGTCAGGGGCTCATGTTCTACTCGGCTGGATTTCCATGATCTGGCGCGAACTTCATCCTCAACATCTCGGCGTTTATCGTGGTGTGCGAGGCCTTCCTCTGCATCCAGCCCCACTTGACTTGTGCTCAAGACCTTCAATGTCAAGCGAAGGTAGTGAAGGGCACTCAAGCGGAGTCTTGGGCGCCATGTTGGGCAAGATGCCCAATGTCCTTTAGTTGAAGGGCCTTGTGGAATCCGTCAAGGGTGGCAATCGGGGTGGTTCTATATCACGAGCAGCGTGACCCTACATGGGTGGCGGCCCCGAGTTCAGATCTGGTATCCCCACGCAGCTCACCTCCTGGAAAGAAGGGCTTCTTGTGGGGTAGTTGGAAGGTGGCGGGACTCCAAGCACTGTATCAAGAAGCTGGTGAAGAAGCTCGGGCTGGTTAACGTGGTCCAAGTCATGCTCGTCCGCGGATTCTCCCATGCCAAGACGGGCATTCAATCTATGGGAGTTCGATCCGGAACAGCACCGGCTGGCGGGCTCTTGACCTGACGTCTGAAGGCGCTGGAGGTGCTGTTCAAGGCGCAAGCCCCGCATCCATGGCCGAAGATCGTGGATTTCACTCATGCGCCAAGCCGGCGAGTAAGTGATTCTACCCTTTATGGGACACTTGCTTTTCATAGTTTGACTCTATCGGGTTTTAATTTCCCTTTTCCTTTGCAGGAATTTGGATGAGGAAGGCGGAGCAGATTATCTGCCCGCTCCTATGCGAGAAAATCTAGTAGGCGCCCGTCTAGCGAGGCTGCTGGTTCGGCACCTTGCGTGGTGCGGAGAAGAAAACCAAGAAGGAGGCCACGGGTGCTCGAAGAGTTCCGTTTTCAGGTGTCCGGCGACTCGGGCGGACTCCTCCCAGCGAGGAGGAGAAGGGACTCTCTCGGAGGAGGAGAGAGAAGAGGAAGGCTTCCCCAGCGGGGGAGGCGAAGGGTCAGAGGGAAGGACTATTCCCGGACAGCTCTGCCAACATCAACGTTGGCGAGGAAGAATGGCCTTCAAGGGCCGGCCTCGGCGAGATCGTAAGTATCCGGTTCTGAATGATTTATAATTTCTTTTCTGCGTCACATAGTGTCATTACGATGCGCATGCTGCGTAGTCCGGCGGTGATGATCTCCCGCTTCATCGGCGGGTCGTTGCTTCGTCGGATGTAGACTCCATCGACCGCCTCCACCCCTCGCGACGCCGAGGGCGCGAGAGTGGGATCCCAGAAGGACCCATCGGGGAGGCTCGGGCGCCACAAGGCGTCCTCCGGACTTTCTTGCGGACTCCATATCAGAACCCGCGATGGTTCGAGTCGGGCGGCCTTGAATGAAGGGCAAGACCGTGGCGCCGCAGCTTCCGTCCAACGGGCGCCGGGCAATTTGTTGGGCGCGTGCGGCGCTTCCATCGAGGAAGAACACCGCACTATTATGAGTGCGGTGATTGAAAATGCAGCTTGCTAAGGTGGGCTGACGAAGCTGCGATAGCCTTCTATCGGGCTTTGAGGTAAGAAGTTAAAAATATGCAATGTAATACCGCATAGACGGTAGCCCCGATGCTCGGTTCGGTGTTGGGAAGAAAAGCGGATGAGGATCTTAAAAAAGATATCTGCGAGGGTTGCTAAAAATTATGTCAATATGGGTTGCGGGCTGCTTCTTCTGACCTCTGCCGCCTTGTGCGGAGGTCGGTGCTTTGAAGCAGGAGCTCGGCGGTCGAGCAAGAGCTCGGCCGCGCCGAGAAGCAGCTCGGGACAAAGAAGGTGAGTAACACCACTTTGAACTTGTACCTTCTGAAAAGGATTTAGGTTGCAACAAAAATAACAAGGATAACATGGGTACTCTGGGGGCCCGAGCGAGGTGGCGACCACGAAGGAGGCGTGTCCGTGGCGAGCATAATCTGGCCCGCAGGCAGGCAGAAGCGAGAAAAGCAGGCGGCGGGTGGCGGTGGTTCAGCAAGAGCTCCAGGCTCTCATGGAAAAGCATGAGAGTTTGGGCGTGACTCAAAGACTTCGAGTCGAGCTTGCCTCGGCTCTCGAAAGTGTAAAACTGCCAAGGCCGATGCCCATAAGTCCCTTGAGGAGATTGAGTTGATGAGGAAGATAGCGGCGGGTAAGGCATTTTTCATGCAAAGCAAGCATGTGAATGTAAATTACGTGTTACTTACCGGTTGGAGCTCTCGAGGCGTTTGCAGATCTGCCTCGCGGCGTGTACGATGCCGCCGCATTCTACCGAGCGAGGAGGGAGCTCAGCGGAGAAGGTCTTCGGTCTCGGTATCTTTGAGGCCGGCCATCTAGTGCCCCTAGCGACCAGGTGAAGCAGCTGGTCGAGCTTCCTAAGGTGGCGAGCAGGCCATGAAGGGCCTCATAGTCCGCTGTGTGCTGGAGAGGCCATGCACAGGAGCTACTTGGCCTCGTCTGACGGTTGGTGGATGTGTGCCCCTGGGTGGAGGTTATCAAGCGCTCCGCTTGTATTGAAGGTGCTCGTCGGGCCCTTGCCAGCGCAAAAGGTGCATTAGGGGCAAGCTGGATGCGGAGAAGCTAATCACTAATCGCCACCGGCGGGCAAGGAATATCGTCGCCGAAATGTACTATAAGACTGTCTGAAGGGTGCCCGCAAGATTGCGGATGAGTGCCCCGAGGATGTAATTATTGAGTGAATTAGCAATGTGTTATCCTATCGCTGAAAACTTTGTTCATATCGCTAAGCAGCGCTTGTTAATTTAAAATATTACCTTATATGCGGCCGTTTATTAAATCGAGAGATGGCAAGTCGTCGGCTTCAGCCCCCATGCCACAGTCTGGGGTGTTAGGGATAAACTTGAGCACTCTTGTTCCCATTTTGGGTCCATCTAGGGGCGCTCAACACAGCGAACAAGGCAACGGACTTATAGTGCTTGAACACTCTCACTTAGCCATAGAATTCTATAATTTTAAATTTGGTGAAGCCCCTAATATTCGGAGGACGAATTAGGGCGCTATCACGCCTTCGTCGGACATTATCCGAAACTTCGCTCGAGCGGCGTAGGTCTTTAAGGACCGAAAGGACCTCTCGAACAGCGACCAGTCTCTCGCCTTATCATGCGGTCAGTTTAGCTTTCTCCTTTGAGGCGTTAACCCGGCTCAACGAGGCGCAATCGCGATGGTTCTCCCGATGCTACCTTAGCGATAGAGCGGGCGTAAGGTGCCAAACATGGGGCAGGGCAAACCCAACTATTGACCCAAGACATGATTGGAGCTGATTCATATAATGCTATAAGTTAAGGTGCCGCACTTGTGAAAGTGTTAGGACTTTATCACACCATAATCGGAGAACATAAGCCCTGGTGTATTTGGCCGTACCAAAATGTGCAGGTGCAACATGTAAGTAAATGAACATATATATATATAAAGTAATGCAATTATAGGCAAAAAGTGCTGCATTTTATTAGAGAAGATATGCTATGAGTGCGGAATGATACAAATAGTCACGGAAAGCAAAGTTGGGCGAATTAAAGGCGTCTCCCTCGAGGGTAGGCAGCGGAATGTTGTATTTAACAAATTTAATGCTCGTGATGGAGACCACGAGTGTTAAATCGTGGCCTTTGTCCTTCCACGGCTGTTGCATCATGAGTTCGGCAGGTTCGCGCGGACGAGTTCTGTATAAAAAGAAAATAAAAGATAAAAAGCGACACACTTGGGGCCCTGGTGTGGTCGAACCGCACTCTGGAGTCTGTTGTGGTTGTGCCTTTCCCCTATGCCCATGGTATCTCCAGGCGTAATTATGTCTGTGGAGAGTTTGTCTTACAATTCTGCGAGGGCTGGGGTTGAGGCCGCATTACTCTGGCGTGCTTGGAGCGTGCGGGTGGTCTTGGTTGATGTTGCTCCGGGCGGGTTTGGCCGTGTCCGGTCGTTTAACGGCGGACTCGAAAATTGCCTTAAAGGCTGCTCTGTACTTCTGCGCGAGCATTGTATGTTCCTCCGTTCGGAGGGGCGTTCCGTGTTTCCATTGACCGTGATGACTCCACGAGGGCTGGCATCTTGAGCTTAAGGTATGCATAATGCGGCACCTCGTTGAATTTTGCGCAGCGGTTCGTCCGGCGAGGCGTGATAGCGCTGCGGAGCAGGACTATGTCGAAGATTAACTCCTCGCTTTGGAAATTATCCGGGATCCGAAGACCACTTCGATGTGGCGAGCACATACAATTGGCCTCGACACCTGGTATGGCGCCTTTGAAGGTTGTCTTTGTAGGTTTAATCCTTGAAGGGTCTATGCCCATCTTGCGCCTTGTATCACGATAAAGCAGGTTCGAGCTCTGCCGCCGTCCATCGGGACTCGTGAGTGAAATCCATCAGCGATTGGGTCTAAAACCAATGCGGCGAATCCGCCATGGCGGATCTTGGTCGGATGGTCTCTTGATCGAAAGTGATCGGGCAAGAGGACCATGGGTTGAATTTTAGGCGGCTGGCTCCATGGCGTATCGTCCTTAGTGCACTCTTCCGCTCCCTCTTGGGAATATCGTTGCGTATATCATGTTTACCGTCCGAACTTGAGGGAATCCCTTTTGTCCTCTGTTGTTCGTGGCGGGTCTCTTCCTCGTCATTGCTGTGTAGCCCCTTGTCCTTTTTTTGGCGATTAATTTGCGTGCTGCTTGAATACCCAACAATCTCTGTTGGTGTGGTTAGCTGGCTTTTCGAAGTTCCATGTATTTGACAAGGCGGTCGAGTATTCGGTCCAAATTGGGCCGGGCCGGAGTGGTTCTTGTGAATGGCTTCTTCCGTTGACGGGCTTGGAGCCTCGGAATCCAGCGTTGACTGCTGTATCCTCATTCTTTGTCGCCGTTAATGTGGCGTTGTTTTTGTTTCGGCGCAACCTGCCATTGCGGTCCTTGGTATCCGGACTGCCAGCGTTTTTCTTTGAGGTTGTTGCTGCGAGCCAGCCAGCTATCCTCTCCCGCGAAGCGGGTCATGAGTGATGTGAGGGCTGCCATGGATTTCAGCTTCTCCTGTCCTAGGTGCGGGGCAGCCACTCGTCGCGGATGTTATGTTTGAAGGCAGCGAGTGCCTCGCATCCGGACGATCGATGATTTGATTTTTCTTTGTTAGAACCGTGTCGAGTTGCTGGCGATTAAATGCGGCTGCTGGATTATGTGGCTTAGGTCATCTGCGTCCGGTGGTGCTTTATCGTGCCACAGAAGTTGTCGAGAATGTGGCTTCGGGTCTTCCAACATCAATTGACTCTGCGGGCAGGCTGTTAAGCCAATGCGAGCTGGTCCTTTAAGCTTGGCGGGAGATATTTGATGGCGTGAAGATTGTCGCGCGGGCCATATGTATATGGAGAGATAATCCTCAATCCAAACCGCGAGGTCTGTTGTGCCATCGTAGGATTCGATATTAGCGGGTTTAAACCCTTGAGGATTTGATGATCCATTACTTCGTCGGTGAAGCATAGTGGGTGTCTTGGCGCCTCTGTATTGAGCAATATCGCGGCGTAGCTCGAGAGTGTTATGCTGCTATTTTCGGCCCGGTCGGATAGTTGTATCCGGTGTGGCGGTATTAAATCGTGGGTCTTGGGCGTCGCGTGATCCATAGATAGATCTGGATTGTCTTGCCTTGTCCTCAATATATCCCGCAAGTCGGTAGCGTTCCCCGTGGCTTCATGCTTTTGGCGATGCGAGTGCGGTTTTGGTGGAGGCTTGCATGCCTCTCTGTCAGCGGCCACGAGGTGGTCGGTCTGCCGTGTGTGTCTTGTTGGTGATGCAGGTTTATGCGCTTCCTCCTCTAATCGGGGAGCAACTTGCGTTTTAGGTAACTTTTGGAGGGCATTCATACTCTTGACGCGAGGACCTCGGTCCATCTGTCGACCATGGGTCTTGATCAGCTTGAAGCTGTTGCTGCTTTTCTTTAGGCTGTTTGCGTGGCCATTAGCCTGCGTCTGAAAGCGCTCTTGTTCGGCGGGATCCTCGAGCCACAGCAATTCATCGTCGTCGAGGCTTGCCTCTTCTCGGAGGAGGTAAGTAATTGTCATCCTCGACCTCTTAAATGCCGCCCTCTCGTGAGGGCTTGCTTCTCCTCCTCTGCTTGTTGGATCGTCTTTGGAGGGTTGTCTTCGGCACTTTACGGGTTGTTATTATCTCTGTGCGGAATCTCCATTCTTCTTGTGGCGGGATTTAAATGGCGCCCGCCCGGCGTCGGCGCTTGGGCTGTTTCTTTAAGGAATCGGCCTCCGTTGCTTCTTCGCCGTCCCCATCTTTTGGGGTGTCCACCATGTATATATCGTATGGCGAGTGGTCTTCAATGTCTGTGAAGCCTTTGGTTCTTGGTAGTCTCGGCATCGTCGTCCATACCGTCGATGTCTTCGTAGTCGTGGTCGATCGTCGGTTAAATCGTCGGCGGTGGCTCTGAAGTGGGTGGTGGGTGGGCTCTGAATTTCTTAAGTCGTCGCGTCCCAACCATCCTGGCGTGGTTGGCCGGGGCTCTCGGATAGCGAGAGATGCTTGAATGAATTCTGATATCGCGAAAGGCGAGTCTTTGAAAGATGTCGCAGCGGTGAATTCCATGATCGGCGTAATCGGATCGTGGCAAAGCGCGGGAGGTTGGTCTGGCGAGTCCGGCACCTCGAGTCATGAGCTTTATGCGGGACAAGGTAAGTGTTCGGCTCCATTGCCGTAGAAGTTGCAGCTCGGCGGTGTCCAGCCATCCGTCCTTGATCCGACGATCGGCTCCGGACTATGGGTCGGGCGGATTAGTGTCTTGACCTCAAGGTCTGTCCGTGGCGAGTTAGGTCATGCCCATCGTGACAGCCGGCTTACGCTCGGCTATGGCTTAGATCCATCTAAGATCAAGTCCCGCGGATATCGGCCGTGAAGTTTAGGTTTCAAACCTGACTGACGGCCAGGCGTAACTTCGATCTGCTCGGATGGCCAAGTGAGTTGGCCCGCGATCTGAAACCGCCCGAATCTGAAGATCTATCGGGGAGAAAAGTCTCACCCAAGACTGCGTCGTTGTCGATTGAAGAGGCCATCAAACCTATCGGTGGCGACACGGAGGAACTCTCAATGAAAGCACCAATGTCGGTGTCAAAACCGGCGGATCTCGGGTTAGGGGTCCCGAGCTGTGCGTCTAGGCGGATGGTAACAGGAGACAAGGGACGATGTTTTACCCGAGTTGGGCCCTCTTGATGGAGGTAAAACCCTCGTCCTGCTTGATTGATATTGATATTGTGGATGTTTACAAGAGTGGATCTACCACGAGATCAAGGAGGCTAAACCCTAGAAGCTAGCCTATGGTATGATTGTAAGGGTTGTTGTTGTTCTACGGACTAGAGCCATCCGGTTTATATAGACACGGAGAGGGCTAGGGTTACATAGAGTCGGTTACAATGGTAGGAGATCTACATATCCGTATCGCCAAGATTGCCTTCCACCAAGGAAAGTCCCATCCGGACAAGGCGAAGTCTTCAATCTTGTATCTTCATAGTCTTGGAGTCCGATTAGATGATGATAGTCCGGTGATGATAGTTCGGTGATGATGGTAGTCCGGCTATCCGGACACCCCTAATCAGGGACTCCTCTCAGCTGGCTAAAGACATGAGATTGCATAATTCCCATATATGATATAGAAACTAAACTGGTGACATTCTGAACATGTCTAAACTAAGCGGATGACATATATGATATAAAAGTAGGCCTTTGCAAGGCAACATATGCATGATATGACTAACATCATCATGCCAAGGTAGAAACAAACACCTTGGGGGTAAATAGGAGTGGTCGGTGATGTGCAGAATCCGCCTCACAACAAATATCTTCCTCTGGATTACAATCACGGAGAGGGTGGGGAGGTTTGCCATTAAACCCACCATGGAGGATGTCGCATGACATTGTATTGCTGCATAGAACTCTTCTCTTTTTCTCTACATGTTCAGCATGATGATGTACAATATCGACATGCATACGAAAAAAATATGGTGAGATTATGTAAGGAGAGCATGCAGAAATTTAGAGTGATGGTAACAACCAGCGGATCGATGTTTTTCCATTGAACCAAAATAGCCCTAATGGATCAACGTGAATGTATAGTAATAAGTGATGCAACAAGTGTACAACCTTTTTGCCGTAGCCGTGTCGACCTCAGCATCATTGGATTGACCGCTGAAAAAGTTGAGGCAGAGGTGGCCGTCGGAGGTGTGGAGGAAGATCTGAGGAATCTGTAGACGGCGTCCAGGGCACTGCTCTGTTGTGATGGATTGTTCTGTTGTTGGAGCAGCTCCGGTGAGCCATAAGACGTCAAGGCTGAAGCAACACAAGACATACATCGTCAATCTCAAGTGGGATTCTAATAGCATCTCCAATAGATGATGTAAAATGGATGTAAAATTAACATCACCAAAAACCACCTGACTACAACAGATGAGGTAAAAACTGTTGACTCTGAACTTAACTGTCGAAACTAAAATTTACTATGGAATCTGAGATACTCTTTGTCGAAACTGAGCATAATGGTAGCGAGAGGCACTTGACATGTAGTTTAGGGAGGGCCTGCGGTTCATCTTCAACCTGCACCCCCCTGAGCCGCCAGCCACCACCGGCCGAACCGCCGGCCCCAGCGCCGCCTCGCCGCCTCGAAACAACTCGCCACCTCCGCCCGGCCAGCCCTCTAGGCCCCCACCCCCACCACGAACCCTAAGATAGATAGTGAGGTACCTCTCCGTGAGCCCCGTCCCGCTGCGGTGGTTCTTCCTTAACTCTGGCGAGCCCCCAACCCCTAATCGGTGACCCAAAAGTCGATTCGATCGACTGAAGTGTGGCTTAATCGGGCGAGCAACAACCTGGCGAGGGAAAGCAGCGATTGCAGCTCTTGTGAGCGACGTCGGCGAGGCGGGCGATGCAGCAGCAAATCTGGCTGGTATGGGCGCCGCCGCCCGAAGGGCCTCGCGCTGGGGAGAGCCGTCGTGGAGATGTCGCCCAGCGCCGCGGCTTCAAGGTAGCCACTTCATGGGGTGCGGGATGGAGCACCGTCGGCACGGGAGGTCGAGTTAAGGAGAAGGTGCGATCGATGAGTGTACAACCTCTTTGGTGGTGCGAGTAGGCCTCGGCTTCGTCCGAGTCGTGCGGTTCGGTGAGGATGTTAAAGCGGTTCGGTGGAGCAGCGCGATAAACGAAGCGATCGTCGAGCAGCTCCTTGGAGGTGGAGGGCGGGGTGGCTGAACGGCGGAGACGATGAGATGGATGGCGGATCCTCATCCGGGGAGGTGGGCGAGGGCGTCGAGCTGCTGCGGTGGATGATGTCGTTGGGGAAGAGGCTTGGTGGGCAGCGGTGACGTGGCGGACGGAGGAGGTGGGGTTTAGCGGCTGGGCGGAGAGGTTATGGCGGCCTGGGATTTGAATGGCGAAAAGGGCGATGGGAGGGTGAAGCATGACTTAGGAACACGCTTGTCCAAAATGTAGGGTGTGTTACAAAACTACCCCCCACCAATTTGAACTAGCAGCCCTTTCGGCTCGAGGTTAGAAGGGGATTTGCGTGTTGGGATTTGGCAGCTAGAGGGAGTTTTTTTGCGTTGTAATTTGGGGATAGCAAGGCACGGGTTGTGAAGGCGCTAGTTTTGGGAGCACGATATCTGAATTTTCGGGATATAACAAGACGCGGGTTAAATTTTAGGGACAAGCCTAACGTGTAGTAATATTGTACTTGTACGTACCAAATCAATTCGCACTTCCCTACACCAAAAAGAAAGCAAAAAAATAAAACTATCCACACCACACAAAGAGAGCGTCTTGCCCCGTTTTACTATACAAATGCTATTCAAAGCTACTCCCTCCTTCCATCTATATAGATCCTAATGCGTTTTTCGATGCTAACTTTGACCAAATATTAGAGCAATGATATATGACATGCAACTTACACAAAGCACACCGTTAAATTCGTCTTTCTTTCAATGATATAATTTTGACATTGTGCATGTCATGTACTATTAATCTTGTCAATAGTCAAAGGCGGTCTTAAAAATCTCATTCGCCCTATATAGATGGAAGGAAGAATATAAATCCATGTTATGTCGATTAAATTTTTAAACTTGCTGTATAATGCATGTAACCTACTCATACCAACATTTTAGTGCATTCCAAATGTCTATACTACAGCTGCAATTCGAACTAAATTTGAATTCGTTTCTCTATTTCAATAAGAATCTACAATCATGATTGTTGCCAACTTCAACCATCATAGTTTCCTTGCTATCCGCTAGATATAAATCAGAATGACCTATAATGCAGGATGGCGGACACACCATCATCAACAACTCCTTTTTTTATAAGAGTAGAGATAAAATATATTAAATGTAGTATACCATGTTCATAACCACACCATGTGTATCACCGTTATATATATTCACACATGTGTCGGTTTGAAACACTATGATAAATTCTTCAAATATACAAATTAGCTTTTTATAATGAAGTATATATGATCTCTATTAGTCTTTTACACCCACACAACCCTCTTATCTTTGTAGCTAGCTAACTTTCTCTTGTGCATGCACACGCCGCATCCTCTCACCCTCCTCGGCATTCTCTAGCTCCATCTACAAATTCGTCTTTTCACTTTAGGTCGTTCACCCACGGTGTGTGTAGGCCCCAACTCCTTCTTTCTGGCACACATAGATCGATATGCCTCTCTAGCCAGGTGTGCCTAGCACAAACACAAGCTTCCCTCTTCTCTTGTCATCGTCCATGCCTCCTCCCACCACTCTTTTCATCGTTCTCTTACTACTTTTACTCCTCCCCCTCGATATAGTATGCCTCTCGTACCACCTCCTACATGCATCCCTCTCTCTATCCTTCTCCTCGTGCCTCATTTGCTTCTAACACACACATGCATGTATACCGTCGATCTCCCAACATATACTAGATCTACTTTAACTACCCCCCATCGATCGACGTACCTCACAACTTATGTCTCTCCTTTCTCTTACAAAGGGCGATTGATCTTCCTATGTAGTTACGTCTACTTACCACAGCCACATCGTCCCCCCTCATCATTCGTGCATGCCTCCTGACCCGTCTCTCACACGCACCTGCACAGACAACAAGCAGCCATCTCCTCTCCTATTGATATTGCGGGAGTGCCCTCGGTTTGTCTAGCAAGCCTATCCCACCATTTGTTAGAAGCAACTCCACTACCACCCCCTCCAACACTCTAGCTCTGTCTCTCTCTCCCAACCTTATTCATCTCCTGCACATATGCATGGATGCCTATCGATCTTCCTTAATACATGAGGCAGATCGATCTCCTTAATACATGAGGTATGCCTCTCTCCTCCTCCACACATATACCAGCCATTGTACCTCTATAGTTAATTGGGCCTCCCTCTTCCCCCACCACACACCGATAGTCGAGCGCTGCAGGTAGGTATCCATGCCACAGAGACAAACTGCACACGTCCCATCTCACGTTCCAGTAGGCCAGCCACTCTATATCTTTGATGTGGGACACACAAATTCGATGGCACTCTTTATCGATCGCACGCACACACACACACACACACACACACACACACACATCATCCCTTTCTTTGATTCTATGGACACCTCAAGCCGATGATACCTCCACTCTCTTCTCGTGGATCACCCCCTCTATATATATGTTATATCCAGGACTCTATTTCACACACATTGCATATGTTACATTTTTGATTGACCCCCCAAATAAAACTCTCAAGAAACCACACTATATCTCTCTAGGTTTGTATCTCTCTCACACAACCCCACATAGGTGGTGTCGTATACAAGAAGAGAATAGGTGCACGTGCGTACTCACGCCGTGCCCAGCCACACCAGCGGTACGGTGGAGCTCATTTCTTTACGTAATGGCAGCCCGTGCTAATTTGAGCGCTTTGTGGCGGTTGTTTACCTAGGGAGGTCGTGTACCCGCGTGCCGCGAAACAAAGTTCGACTTGGCGCATTGCGCGTTATTTTTAAATAAAGTTATAGCGCTCAATAGCGCGTACACATAATATAAAGCGATTTTTATGGAGAAAAAGGTAGTCCGCTCACTATATACAATGGAGCCTGCATGCTGGTTTGTCGCTCTTGAGTATCTCACACAAGGCTCGGTGGCCTCTCTCTCTCTCCGTTGGTCACTGATCCGGCGCATCCGTCCGCCGGGGAAAGGGAGTCGGTGGCCTCTCTCTCACCGTTGGTCACTAATCCGGTGGCATCCGTCCGCCGGGGAAAGGAGTCGCGGTGGCCTCTCTCTCTCACCGTTGGTCACTGATCCGGCCGCATCCGTCCGCCGAGAAGGGAGGAAGTGCATGTTTCTCCGTTCGGCGATGCCGAGGCAACACGTCCCGATCTACGGTACCGCCGTTCTCTCGACCAAGCTCCGGCGCGGCAGGGCCTCGCCACCTGCTCTGATTTGCCCGCCGCCCGCTCACCTAGTTACATCCGGCGACCTCGGTATCCCCTCGGCCTTGCTCCTTTGCTTGTTTTCCCACGTCGCTGCATGTGGATCTTCCATAGTTCTTTGCCCAAAATGTAGCTCGTCCGGCGTACTTTCCATATTGCATTCTCGTCCTCACACTGGTTTAGACAAACACAACCGTGTTGTTATTTTCCCTTAGGACAAGGAATATGCTTCTTTTTGTCGTCGCATGTGTCATCAAGCTGTTATTGGCGATAATTGTTTCCTTTCTACCTCTTTTTTGCAAACAGGGCTATCCATTTCACCTCGTTGCTATTGCGAACTTTTGGTGAACTGCACAAATCACTTTTTTCTTAAGAGTGTTTTGTGCGGTTGTATAAAATGTCACAGAACAGCGTCTCTACATTCAGTCTTGTTGCACAAAGGGAGATTGGTTTTCTCTATCCTCCTCATCCAACTCCGAGCCTAATCTTCTCCAACTAGTTAGTCCTAAGAGAGACTGCAAAGGTGACCGACTTCTATTTGTGTGTTTATTGTTTCATCAGCAGTCCTCTATTATCGTAATCACACTTGATATCTTTGGAACAAGGACGCTCAGCTCTATTTTAGTGGAACTGCACAAAATGATCGGAATGTTGCATGCTCCAGACAGCTACTTCTTTTCCCAACATGCCTTGTTGATTTAGACAGAGCTGGGGGGACGTTGCTGCTAATGAAAGCATGGATCAATTTTAATTTAACACCTTCTCACAACTTTGTCTTCAGTTGTGATGTAATTATTAGCTCTGATCTGCTCATAATTGACATGCATTAGCAAGGAAGTTAGTTTTTTATTGTTTCTGAAAGAGCATCGATGGCAAGACACATGAAACAAAAGCTGAAAGCTCACACCATTGTACAATTTCATGTCATTGGAAAATTATTTGTATAATCGTCAATTATGTAAACAAATGATGGAAGCTTGATAGCATTGCGAAGCCTCTTCATCATCCGGGTCCATGTGCCATGCACAAAATTATACTCCTTCGTTCCTAAATATTTGTCTTTTTACAAATTTCAAATGGGCATATTTTAGAGTGTAGATTCACTCATTTTGCTTCGTATGTGTACTCCCTCATTTCCTAAATATTCTATTCATCTTTCTAGAGATTTCAACAAGTGACTACATACGAGAGAAAATGGTGAATCTACACTCTAAATATCTCTATATCCATCCGTATGTGCAGTCCATTTGAAATCTCTAAAAGACAAATATTTGATAATCACTCGTTGAAATCTCTAGAAAGACAAATACTCCGGGTATATTTAAGAACCAAGGGGGTAGTGCACAACCGCATGGGAGACTCAGCCCGGTCGTTGCGCCGCATTAATAGTGAGTAATGAGCAGTAAAATCATAAGCCCCACCTTTCCCACTGTAAGTTGCTCTGAAGAAGCAACCATCAATACGCTCTTCCTTGAATCCGCTCATATGACTCCATCCATCACTGTTTATACAGCGCGCTCCAGAAAAAAGAAAAATAGCATTGGTAGTTATAGCACGGCGTATATTACTAGAGGGAATAATGCGTACACACATGCATGCAGTGCTTCCACCCCGGGTACACACATGCATGCACTTACTCCACTCCGTAGTAGTACAGTACATGGAGAGAAAATTGTAGACTTGATTGCGGTTACCACGCCCTAATTAATTGAGCATTAAACCAAACACATCTAAAGTCTCTCTTGTGGTGGAAATGCATTGAGAGAAATGCATCATAATGAAGCGCGCCATACATAAACTGTGAGCGGAGGGAGGTAGTATGAAGGTGCAAAACCAAGTATCGTACTACTGCGCTTGGCTCTTCGCCTCTTCATGAAGTCGAACAATGATGGTACTCCGCATGTTGGGTACTACGGTGTATGCCTCGACAATTTGACACCGAATGGACTGATGCATGTCCACGAGGGTAGGTTGCATTAGTCAAAAGGCGTGAGCGAGCTTCACCTTGTCCTGCAAGCTTCTCCTCGTTCTGCGAGTTGATGGGACACACCAAAAAGTAGTGCTAGTCCATACTCCCTCCTTTCCGGTTAATATGGCTTAATATTTTTTGCGGGTAAATGAGAGAGCTTTATTCATATATAAGCATTCTTAGGACGATCAGCCAAGACACTGGTCACTAGGAGCGAGGTACCCATAAAAAAAAGTAGGCAGCGAGGTGTTTCATCAAGCCAGCTCTCGGCCACATTCAAAGTGCAGCAAGCACGGTTATACGAAGATGCACGCAAGGTTTGCCGACCTGTTTACATGCTGAATAACAAAAGAGAGGAAATATTACTGGCGCTACTATTTGTAACAGGATATGAGCCAAAATTAGCGAGAATTGTGGCGAGTGTTCCATGCAATCAACTTCCATTATCACATGCGAGAACCCTCGAAGAGAACCAAATGTGTTGAAGATTGCTTTATCACATTTAAAATTATAATAAGAGTCAGGCGCTCCTCCATCCGGTTCCTAGTACTAGTATAGTACGTACCTTTATGGACTATAGTAGTAGTACTAGTAAACTTTAAGCTTGGCTATTAGGAAGTCAAACAATAATAGCACTAGTAGTATAGTGTATGCTTACGGCAACGACACGAATTAATTGTTGCCGTCCACCGCTTTGGCGAGGAGAGCTTGCATTAGTCAAAAGTTTCTCCTTGTCCTGCGAGCCACAGCGCAAGCTTCTCCGTCCTGCAACCTTCTCCTTGTTGACAAGTTGACGGGACACAACAAAGTAATGCTAGTCCATACTGCCTCCTCTCCGGTTAATATGGCTTAATTTCAAGCGAGATAAATACCTTTATGCATCCTTTGTATATTTGTAAAAATACGGTCGATGGACTTCATATCGCTCATTCTTGTTGGTGAGTATGTGTGTGCATGCGTGTAGGTTGAACACTTGGCGTGACCGTGTGTGTTCCGTTGTGTGCTCGGACATGCATGCATTAGAGGCGTCGCAGCGTTTTGCGTCCATGTATGCGTGTGACTATTGCATACGTAGGGAGTGCGTGTAGGGGCCACTAAGGAGCAGTCAAATCACCACGATAAGTTAGTCGGAAGAAGCAACCATCATTTCACTCTTGAATGACACGTCGCAATATAAAATGGTTGATATGGAGAGAAAAAAACCACTATATATACACTAGCAGGAGCCTAAGCTACAAGCACCTTGCTTAGGTTGCTCTCTTCACAAGCATAGAACTACGGGCCTGATCCTGCAGGTGGGGAAGGGAACAATGTTCTGCGTGAAGCCTTGATCGACATCGGCGAGGAGAAAACCCATAGTCGGTGCGTCCCAATCGAGGTCACAGCGGTATGGGCTATCTGCGTCCCAATCGCCCTTATAGCTATAGCCCGGCGTCCCGGGTAGTCCATCTTCCTTTTGGAGCCAGCTTGCTTCCTTGCCGTAGCTCCATCTCCATGTCGATCTTTCTCTACTTTTACGGCTTCTACTTGTGATGAGTTTATGTCTCATGAACTAGTGCCAATACTATTATTCTAATCACACTTCTTCAATATCTTTGCCATCGAGGGATGCTCGGTCGATTTTAGTGGAGCGCACAAAAGCATCGTATGATCCGAGGGTGCGGCCGTCTTTCCTTGACGAGTTCTACGGCCAGAAATTAAATCATGTTTAGGGTTTAGGGTTTAAGTCGTAGTGACCCCATCGGTAGTTTTCTTTCGTTTTGCTCTCTCAAACTTTTTTCTTTAGTTGTGAAGTAAATATTGGCTATGATCGTGAATCATTGAGATGCATCGACATGCGTGTTAGTTTTCCTTTGTATTTGATGGAATGTTGTAGCAGGGCAACCTTGGAATAGGAATGAAAATGGAGTGGAAAAGTTTCCGTTTTCACGGAGAAAAAATGGAAGCGGAGAGAAACCAGCGTTTACGTTTAGTTGGATCGCGCCATCGAGCAAAACCAGCGTTTAAATCACGCTTGTCGTGTTAATGTCTCACCCTCCTCCACGACTCAACCCCACGGTCTCTCGGCATGCCACTCACATAAACCGAGTAGTATACCATAACTTTCCGCCTCCTTGTCGATGGATCGCGCCATGGAGTACTAGCACTCTTGGAAGAGATTGATGAGTTGGGGAGGACAGCTAGGCTATGTACGGACTCCCAAGAACTTTTTACATGCATGTTGTAGCTTTTGGGGAGCGTGGCAGAAATTCAAAATTTTCCTCGTGTCACCAAGATCTATCTATGGAGAAACTAGCGAGGAAGGAGAGTGCATCTACATACCCTTGTAGATCGCTAAGCGGAGCGTTCAAGAAACGGGGTTGAAGGAGTCGTACTCGTCGTGATCCAAATCACCGGAGATCCTAGTGCGAGCAGACGACACCTTCGCGTTCAACACACGTAGAGCCGGTGGCGTCTCACGCCTTGATCCAGCAAGGAGAGAGGAGAGGTTGAGGAAGACTCCATCCAGCAGCAGCACAGCGGCATGGTGGTGATGGAGGCGTGGCAATCCCGAGGCCGCCAAGCACCAAGGGAGAGGAGGAGGGAGAGGTAGGGCTGCACCAAGAGAGGAGAAAACTCATGTGTGTTGGGCAGCCCCAAACCCCAAGTATATATAGGGGAGGGAGGCTGCGCCCCATCTAGGGTTTCCACCCCAAGGGGTGCGGCCAGCCCTAGATGGGGCTTGGGAGGCGGCCAAAGGGAGGGAGAGGGCGCCCACTAGATGGGCCTTAGGGCCCATCGCCCTAGGGTTGCCCCTCCCACTCTCCCTTGCCTTGGGCCCCTTGTGGGGCGCACCAGCCCACAGGGCTGGTTCCCTCCACACTTGGCCCATGCAGCCCTCCGGGGTTAGTGGCCCCACTTGGTGGACCCCCGGGACCCTCTCGGTGGTCCCGGTACGTTACCGGAAAAACCCGAAACTTTTCCTGTGACCAAAACAGGACTTCTCATATATAAATCTTTACCTCCGGACCATTCCGGAACTCCTCGTGACGTCCGGGATCTCATCCGGGACTCCGAACAACATTCGGTAACCACATACAAACTTCCTTTATAACCCTAGCGTCCTTGAACCTTAAGTGTGTAGACCCTACGGGTTCGGGAACCATCTGAGACATGACCGAGGCGTTCTCGGTCAATAACCAACAGCGGGATCTGGATACCCATGTTGGCTCCCACATGTTCCACGATGATCTCATCGGATGAACCACGATGTCGAGATTCAATCAATCCGTATTCAATTCCCTTTGTCTAGCGGTATTTTACTTGCGAGATTCGATCGTCGGTATCCGATACCTTGTTCAATCTCGTTACGGCAAGTCTCTTTACTCGTTCCGTAACACATCATCCGTGATCAACCCCTTGGTCACATTGTGCATATTATGATGATGTCTTACCGAGTGGGCCCAGAGATACCTCTCCGTTTACGGGTGACAAATCGAGTCTCGATTCGTGCCAACCCAGACACTTTCGGAGATACCTGTAATGCACCTTTATAGCCACCCGATTCGTTGTGATGTTTGGTACACCCAAAGCATTCCTCGGTATCCGGGAGTTGCACAATCTCATAGTCTAAGGAAATGATACTTGACATTAGAAAAGCTTTAGCATCTGAACTACGATCTTTGTGCTAGGCTTAGGATTGGGTCTTGTCCATCACATCATTCTCCTAATGATGTGATCCGTTATCAATGACATCCAATGTCCATGGTTAGAAACCGTAACCATCTGTTGATCAACGAGCTAGTCAATAGAGGCTTACTAGGGACATGGTGTTGTCTATGTACCCACACATGTATCTGAGTTTCCTATCAATACAATTATAGCATGGATAATAAGCGATTATCATGAACAAGGAAATATAATAATAACTAATTTATTATTGCCTCTAGGGCATATTTCCAACAGTCTCCCACTTGCACTAGAGTCAATAATCTAGTTCACATCGCCATGTGATCAACAGCGATAGGTCACATCGCCATGTGACCAACATCAAAGTTTACTAGTGTCTTAAACTAGTTCACATCACCATGTGATTAAGTCTCAATGAGTTATTGCGTTTGATCATGTTTTGCTTGAGAGAAGTTTTAGTCAGCGGGTCTGCGATATTCAGATCCGTATGTATTCATAATTCTCTATGTCATATTGTAAATGTTGCTTCCACGTTCCACTTGAAGCTATTCCAAATGGTTGCTGCACTATCGTATCCGGTTTGCTAATCAGAGTCATTCGGATAGGTGTCAAATCTTGCATCGGCGTAACAGTTTCGCCGAACTCTTTATCATCTCCATAATCGAAAACATGTCCTTATTTACTCTAAGGACAATTTTGACTGCTCTCAATGATCCATTCTGGATCATTCTTGTACTATAGTGACTCATGGCAAGGCACACTTCGATGCGGTACACAACATAGCATACTATAGAGCCTACGTCTAAAGCATAGGGGACGACCTTCGTCCTTTCTCTCTTTTCTGCCTTGGTCGAGCTTTTAGTCTTAACTTCATACCTTACAACTCAGCCAAGAACTCCTTCTTTGACCGATCCATCTTGAACACCTTCAAGATCATGTCAAGGTATGTGCTCATTTGAAAGTATTATTAAGCATTTTTTGATCTATCCTTATAGATCTCGATGCTCAATGTTCAAGTAGCTTAATCCAGGTTTTCCATTGAAAAACATCTTTGAAATAACCCTATATGCTTTCCAGAAATTCTACATCATTTCTGATCATCAATATGTCAACAACATATACTCATCAGAAATTCTATAGTGCTCCCACTCACTTCTTTGGAAATACAAGTTTCTCATAAACTTTGTATAAACCCAAAATCTTTGATCATCCTATCAAAGTGCATATTCCAACTCCGAGATGCTTACTCCGGTCCTTAGAAGGATCGCTGGAGCTAGCATACCTTTAGCATCCTTAGGATCGACAAAACCTTTTGATTGTATCACATACAACCTTTCCTTACGTAAACTGGTAAGGAAACTCGTCTTGACATCCATCTGCCAGATTTCATAAATGCAGCTAATGCTAACATGATTCCGACGGACTTAAGCATCGCTACGGATGAGAAAATCTCGCCGTAGTCAACTCCTTGAACTTGTGAAAACTCTTACGCCACAAGTCGAGCTTCACGACGGTGACATTTCCGTTCACGTCCGTCTTCTTCTTAAAGATCCATTCATCTCAATGGCTTGCCGATCATCGGGCAAGTCCACCAAAGTCCATGCTTTGTTCTGATATATGGATACTATCTCGAATTTCATGGCTTCTAACCATTTGTCGGAATTTTGGCCCACCATTGCTTCTCCATAGCTCGTAGGTTCATTGTTGTCTAGCAACATGACCTTCAAGACAGGATTGCGTACCACTCTGAAGTAGTACGCATCCTTGTCACCCTACGAGGTACGTTAGTGACTTGATCCAAAACTTCATGATCACTATCATAAGCATCGACTTCAATTGGTGTAGGTGCCACAGGAACAACCTCCTGTGCCCTGCTACACACTAGTTGAAGTGACGGTTCAATAACCTCATCAAGTCTCCACCATCCTCCCACTCAACTTTTCGAGACAAACTTTTCCTCGAGAAAGGACCCGATTCAAGAAACAATCCCTATTGCTTTCGGATCTGAATTAGGAGGTATACCCAACTGTTTTGGGTGTCCTATCAAGATGCATTTTGTCCGCTTTGGGTTCGAGCTTATCAACCTGAAACTTTTCACATAAGCGTCGCAGCCCCAAACTTTTAAGAAACGACAACTAGGTTTCTCCAAACGGTGTCGTCTCAGCGGAATACGTGGTGCCCTATTAAAGTGAGTGCGGTTGTCTCTAATGCCTAACCCATGAGCGATAGTGGTAATTCGATAAGAGATATCATGAGTACGCACCATATCCAATAGAGTGCAACTATGATGTTCGGACACACCATCACACTATGGTGTTCCAGGCGGTATTAATTGTGAAACAGTTTGCACAATGTCTTAATTGTGTGCCAAAACTCGTAACTCAGATACTTATCTCTATGATCATATCATATACATTTTATCCTCTTGTCACGATGATCTTTAACTTCACTCTGAAATTACTTGAACCATTCAATAATTCAGACTTGTGTTTCATCAAGTAAATACACTCAGTATCTACTTAAATCATCCGTGAATCAAGAACATAACGATATTCCTTTGCATGCCTCGGCACTCATTGCCTGCACACATCAAAATGTGTTACTTCAACAAGTTGCTATCTTGTTCCATCTTCTTTGAAACCGAGGCTTTTCGTCATCTTGCCCATGTGGTATGATTTGCATATCTCAAGTGATTCAAAATCAAGTGAGTCCAAACTATCCATCTGAATGGAGTTTCATCATGCGTATACACCAATAGACATGGTTTGCATGTCTCAAACTTTTCAAAAGCAGTGAGTCAAAGATCCATCAACATGGAGCTTCTTCATGCGTTTTATACCAATATGACTTACATGGCGATTGCCACAAGTAAGCGTGGTACTATCATTACTATCTTATATCTTTTGGCATGAAAATGTGTATCACTACGATTGAGATTCAATAAACCATTCCTTTTAGGTGCTAGACCATTGAAGGTATTATTCAAATTAACACGGTAACCATTATTCTCCTTAAATGAATAACCGTATTAAACGGACATAATCCAATCATGTCTATGCTCAGCATAAACACCAAATAACAATTATTTAGGTTTAACACCAATCTCGATGGTAGAGGGCGTGCGATGCTTGATCATATCAACCTTGGAAACACTTCCAACACGTATCGTCAGTTCACCTTTAGTTAGTCTCCGTTTATTCCGTAGCTTTTGTTTGAGTTACTAACACTTAGCAACCGAACGGTATCTAATACCCTGGTGCTACTAGGAGTACTAGTAAAGTACACATTAACATAATGTATATCCAATATACTTCTATCGACCTTGTCAGCCTTCTTATCTACCAAGTATCTAGGGTAATTCTGCTCCAGTGGCTGTTCCTCTTATTATAGAAGCACTTAGTCTCGGGTTCGGGTTCAACCCTGGGTTTCTTCACTAGAGCAGCAGCTGATTTGCCGTTTCATGAAGTATCCCTTCTTGCCCTTGCCCTTCTTGAAACTAGTGGTTTCACCAACCATCAACAGTTGATGCTCCTTCTTGATTTCTACTTTCGCGGTGTCAAACATCATGAATACCTCAAGGATCATCATATCTATCCCTGATATGTTATAGTTCATCACGAAGCTCTAGCAGCTTGGTGGTAATGACTTTGGAGAAACATCACTATCTCATCGGAAGATTAACTCCCTCGATTCAAGTGATTGTTGCACTCGGACAATCGAGCACAAGCTCAACGATTGAGCTTTTCTCCCTGAGTTTGCAGGCTAAGAAATTCGTCGGAGGTCTTATACCTCTTGGCGTGAGCACGACCTGAAATCCTAATTTCAGCCCTTGAAACATCTCATATGTTCATGACGTTTGAAAACGTCTTTGGTGCCTCAACTCTAAACCGTTTAACTGAACTATCACGTAGTTATCAAAGCGTGTATGTCGATGTTAGCAACATCCACAGACGGCGTTTGGGGTTCAACACATTGGCGGTGCATTAAGGACATAAGCTTTCTCTGTCGCATAATCGCTACTTTCAACTTTCAACTATATTTTCTCTAGGAACATATCTAAGCAGTGGAACTAGGCGCGAGCTTCGACATAATTTGCAAAAGGTCTTTTGACTATGTTCAAGATAATTAAGTTCATCTTATGAACTCCCACTCGAATAGACATCCCTCTGGTCATCTAAGTGATTACATGATCCGAGTCAACTAGGCGTGTCCGATCATCACGTGAGACGGACTAGTCATCATCGGTGAACATCTTCATGTTGATCGTATCTACTATACAACTCATGCTCGACCTTTCGGTCTCTGTGTTCCAAGGCCATGTCTGTACATGCTAGGCTCGTCAAGTTAACCCTAAGTGTATTGCGTGTGTTCGAGGCCATATCATACATGCTAGGCTCGTCAACACCGTTGTATGTGAGCGTAAGAATCCATCACACCGATCATCACGTGGTGCTTAGAAGCGACGAACTTTAGCAGCGGTGCAGTTAGGGAGAACACTTCTTGAAATTGTTGTAAGGGATCATCTTATTTACTACCGTCGTTTCTAAGTAAACAAGATGCATAAACATAATAAACATCACATGCAATTATATAGTAGTGACATGATATGGCCAATATCATATAGCTCCATTGATCTCCATCTTCGGGGCTCCATGATCATCATCGTCACTGGCATGACACCATGATCTCCATCATCATGATCTCCATCATCGTGTCTTCATGAAGTTGTCTCGCCAACTATTACTTCTACTACTATGGCTACGGTTAGCAATAAAGTAAAGTAATTACATGGCGTTGTTTAATGACACGCAGGTCATACAATAAATAAAGACAACTCCTATGGCTCCTGCCGGTTGTCATACTCATCGACATGCAAGTCGTGAATCCTATTACAAGAACATGATCAATCTCATACATCACATATCATTCATCACATTCTTCTTGGCCATATCACATCACATAGCATACCCTGCAAAAACAAGTTAGGCGTCCTCTAATTGTTGTTGCATGTTTCTGATGGCTGCTATGGGTTTCTAGCAAACGTTTCTTACCTCATAAAACCACAGCGTGATATGCCAATTGCTATTTACCCTTCATAAGGACCATTTTCATCGTATCCGTTCCGACTAAAGTGGGAGGCGGCACCGCTAGCCACCTTATGCACCAAGTGCATGTCGATTCGGTGGTACACATCTCCGCGTAAAATGCGTGTAAGGTCGGTCCGGCCGCTTCATCCCACAATACCGTCGAAACAAGATTGGACTAGTAACGGTAAGCATATTGAACAACATCAACGCCCACAACTACTTTGTGTTCTACTCGTGCAAAGAATCTCTGAAATAGACCTAGCTCATGATGCCCTTTGTTGGGGAGCGTGGCAGAAATTCAAAATTTTCCTCGTGTCACCAAGATCTATCTATGGAGAAACTAGCGAGGAAGGAGAGTGCATCTACATACCCTTGTAGATCAATAAGAGAGCGTTCAACGAGCGGGGTTGAAGGAGTCGTGCTCGTCGTGATCCAAATCACGGAGATCCTAGTGCGAGCAGACGACACCTCCGCGTTCAACACACGTACAACCGGTGGCGTCTCCCACGCCTTGATCCAGCAAGGAGAGAGGAGAGGTTGAGAAGACTCCATCCAGCAGCAGAACAACGGCATGGTGGTGATGGAGGAGTGTGCAATCCAGAGGCTTCGCCAAGCACCAAGGGAGAGGTGGAGGAGGAGAGGCAGGGCTGCACCAAGAGGGAGAAAACTCATGTGTGTTGGGCAGCCCCAAACCCCAAGTATATATAGGGGAGGGGAGGGCTGCGCCCCCATCTAGGGTTTCCACCCCCAAGGGGTGCGGCCAGCCCTAGATGGGGCTTGGGGAGGCGGCCAAAAGGGGAGGGAGAGGGAGGCGCCCACTAGATGGGCCTTAGGGCCCATCTGCCCTAGGGTTGCCCCTCCCACTCTCCCTTGCGCCTTGGGCCCCTTGTGGGGGGCGCACCAGCCCACCTGGGGCTGGTTCCCTCCCACACTTGGCCCCCCGGGACCCTCCCGGTGGTCCCGGTACGTTACCGGAAAAACCCGAAACTTTTCCGGTGACCAAAACAGGACTTCTCATATATAAATATTTACCTCCGGACCATTCCGGAACTCCTCGTGACGTCCGAGATCTCATCCGGGACTCCGAACAACATTCGGTAACCACATACAAACTTCCTTTATAACCCTAAGCGTCATCAGACCTTAAGTGTGTAGACCCTACGGGTTCGGGAACCATCTGAGACATGACCGAGGCGTTCTCGGTCAATAACCAACAGCGGGATCTGGATACCCATGTTGGCTCCCACATGTTCCACGATGATCTCATCGGATGAACCACGATGTCGAGATTCAATCAATCCCGTATTCAATTCCCTTTGTCTAACGGTATTTTACTTGCCGAGATTCGATCGTCGGTATACCGATACCTTGTTCAATCTCGTTACCGGCAAGTCTCTTTACTCGTTCCGTAACACATCATCCGTGATCAACCCCTTGGTCACATTGTGCACATATGATGATGTCTTACCGAGTGGGCCGAGAGATACCTCTCCGTTTACGGAGTGACAAATCCAGTCTCGATTCGTGCCAACCCAGAGACACTTTCGGAGATACCTGTAATGCACCTTTATAGCCACCCGGTTACATTGTGGCGTTTGGTACACCCAAAGCATTCCTACGGTATCCGGGAGTTGCACAATCTCATAGTCTAAGGAAATGATACTTGACATTAGAAAAGCTTTAGCATCTGAACTACGATCTTTGTGCTAGGCTTAGGATTGGGTCTTGTCCATCACATCATTCTCCTAATGATGTGATCCGTTATCAATGACATCCAATGTCCATGGTTAGAAACCGTAACCATCTGTTGATCAACGAGCTAGTCAATAGAGGCTTACTAGGGACATGGTGTTGTCTATGTACCCACACATGTATCTGAGTTTCCTATCAATACAATTATAGCATGGATAATAAACGATTATCGTGAACAAGGAAATATAATAATAACTAATTTATTATTGCCCCTAGGGCATATTTCCAACAGTAGCCGGCTATTGCGACCTTTGAATGCGGAGCAGCCGCGTGCACCCGGAAGTGGCGCGGGCGACGCTCTCTCGGCCGGCGCGCCGCTTCAATGCCGACGCTAGTGAGAGGTCACGTCCGCTCTGGCCGGGCATGAATGCGGCACTGACCGTTTCAGGCGGGAAGCACGTGCGGGTGATGAAGAGGGTTCGGGTTGGTCAGGACCGGCCGTGGCAGCGGTACGGACATGCGCAAACAAGAGATGATGTACGTCAATATTGTTGCGTATATAATTAACAACGTAAATAATGTGCCAGTTGGCAAATATGATTGGAGATGGAGATGGAAATGGAATTTTACGTAAACACAGATATGCATGTCTATTTCTATGTGTGTGTGCGCGATGACTCTCGCGGCCTGGAAGCGGGTGCGTGTTTTTGATCGAGTTTTCTTTCTTGGTACGTTAGAAAATCAGTTTGTCTAATTCACATCTAGATGTTATTTAAGGATATCACATCTAAGCTCCCACAAGTATATAATGTAGCAACAAGAAACAAAAAAAACAAGGAAAAAAATAGACCACAAACAGAGTGGACATCAACTTAGATGTGACATAACTATGTCACATCTAGATGTGTCCTAGACAGACCCTTAAAAAATTGTCCGCCAGTTTTCGTTTCTTTTTTCCGGGAACGAGCGTATTCTATTTAAAACCACTGCTATGGAGAGATTTTTTTACTCCATTATAGCCTCTTGTTTGATAGAGTTTGTCGCGTCTCGCTCTCTCACCCTCTCCATATCAAAACAAGATGACAGTCTCCACTCTATATCTCTCCTCACCGGTGGTCACAGATCCGGCCAAATCCCGTCCGTTGCGGGAGGTGAGGAGGTGCAGCATTGACGTTGTCGCCGTCGGCGGCGGAGGAAGCCGATGCGCACCGTCCTCTCGGAGCCGGCGCTGGTGCGGACGAAGATCTTCCGCGCCCTTGTTCGCTGCCGTCATGTGGGCAGATCCTGCCCGCTCGCCTAAACGACATCTCGCCCACCTGAGGTATAACTTCTTGTATTGGTCCAGCTCCCCAAGTCGCTGCGTGCGGGTTTTCTTCTATGCGACTACTCCCCAGCTCCCCATGCATAGTAGTTAGGGTTCGTCGGCTGGTCCAACATCACCTACTAGTACTACTATTATAGAGGAAATGCCACTCGAAAAGTTGTCCTGATTTATGCCTCGGTGGAGGTATACATGTTGTTTCGACAAAAAGTACATGGTGGTTGTGCGGTCATTGTCCATATGGTGGTAGTACTATCACTGGTTAAATGAAGAAATGCTTTTTTCTCGGGTATCCTGGTTTAGTTCCCATCAAGATAATTATGATGCTTCTGTTTGTTGGTGTACTTTTCATTAATTCTTATTGACAATTGAGATGTCATTGCTAACCTTTTTTATATTTTTGGAAACAGCGATGCGTGTCTCCATACCCGGGCATGTCTTCCTCAATTTTAGTGGAACTGCACAAAATTGGATGGCCATTGTTGTTCTGCCTCACTGTCCTCTGCCACGTGGTTCTTCCTTCCTCGAGCTTGATTACTGAGAAGAAACAGACCACAGTGAGGATTTGTCGAACTTCATAGGTGCCTCACCCAAACTTGATGCCAAATGGATGATGCATCACCATGATGACCTATCGATGCTCATGGTTGCGCCTCTTGGTTGCGTCGGCTGGTGAAGCTGATCGATTTTTGACGAAAAACAAGCTGTCTTCCATCCGTGCTCTTTGCTTGTTACGCACAAAGATGATATCCTTCGTCAGTTCACCTTGGTTGCGTTGGAAGCGCAGTCGTCTTTCACGTTGGTGCAATTTTATCACACAATTGGCTATGAACCAAATATTTCCCCGAAGAAGGATCGATGTTGGTACTAAGTGCATAAGTTTTGTATTGATTTCTAAGCCTTCTCACAACTTTGTCTCCAGCTCCCCTGTAATATTATTTGTCCAGCTATTAACTTTGATTTAAAAAATGGTGTGGACTAAAAACCCGGATGGACGTAGTAGCCCTCCATTTTTATTTACTCCGCATATTAGATTTGACTGAAGTCAAACTTCGTAATACTCTCAAACCTTTCCGATAATTGAAATTAAATTTCTTTATTTGTACACACTCTCACAAGTTTCCGATAATTTGGCGCATGTGTGGTTGTTCACTTAAGGGAGGGTAGTGCACCACACGTGAAGGACAGGAAGTGCGACCAGGATGCGTGGGCGTGGATCGTTAGTTCATCGGAAGTAGTACTAGTTTTCTTCTTTGTACATTAAATAAAGAGTTTAGTTTAGTACTTACACAATTTAAAATGATTGTTATGGAGAGAATAAGAAAACCACTCCACTATATATTAGTCGTATACGAGAGTACTATATGGGCGCAGCTTCATTGACTTAGTGCACTGCCTTTGGATTTATGACAGGTGGGCCCAAAATGTGGCTGGCTCACATGTCATACAGCCAAAAGCAGGTGCAGTGAAGGCACGGAGCTCGATCCGTACTACTGATAGTATATATATAAGCGGGAGCCTCGGCGCTTGTTAGCTAGGGTTTGCACTCTTCACCTTCGCCGCACTACATATATGTTACATCTTTGGAGGCTCAACGTTCATTGCTAGGGTTTGCTATATTCACGGTCTCTCACCCTCTCTTCACGGATCTAAACAAGACTGCGTTGGCCTCTTGTCTCTCTCTCCCCTCACAGCTGGTGAAGGAGGTGTCCGTATCTGTCGCACCGGGAAGGGGCGAGTGCGGCGTTCACTCTATCGCCTTGGCGAGGGAGGCAATCCACTGCCGGCTGCTGTGTTCTCTTCACCCAACGCTTTGTCTTGGAGGGCCACCGACCCCTTCTTCCTCGCTTCTGTACGTAGTGTGGGAAGCTTAGGGTTTAGGACGTGGTTCAATGAGGAAAGGAGGGGCGAAAAGTAGTATAGACTGGCTATCCAGCCGCTTTGTAGGTCGAAAAGGGAAAAAGGGGGTAACCCAGTACACACATCTGTAAGGAACCGATCTCTTTGTTGAAAAGGGAAAGAAACTGGGGGGTCGGGTAGTTTGTGCACGACTAGATTTGCTGCCCTCACATAGGAAGAAGGTTCAAAGAGAACAAATATGGGACCAGCGCATATATGCTGCTTGGCTACATATTCTGCATCACCCATTTATACGTGTGGACGCACATGGTGCTGGCATGTCCCATGCAACTATTTTGCTGTTGTTAATCTAAGAATGCCGTCGGAAAATTGAAGCAATGCCACTGTTAAAAGTAAATTACATTTTTTAATGAATGTTGTTTCAAGAGAATGTCTCTGTTAATATGAATCAACGCAACCGTTTTAGAAATGCTACTATCCTACTTTGTTTTCCATCCAAGATAAACAAAGTAGGATAGTAAATTACATCCGTGATCTGAGGTTTATCCTCATTGCTGCCTGAAAAATTATGTCCTTGATGCACGCTGGGTGACGGACCTATTGCAGGAGCAGATGCAAGCGTTATGAGCGTTTGGCTAGCTCAATATGATGACTACTTGATAGTTTAGTGCACCATGTAGCGGCTTAGAATCAGGATTTCAAAGGCGTTTTGAATGTCATGGACCATATGAGATGTTCCGGGAGTTGAAGTTAATATTTCAAGCAAATACCCGAGTTGAGAGATATGAAGTCTCCAACAAGTTCTATAGCTAAAAGATGGAAGAGAATCACTCAACTAGTGAGCATGTGCTCAGATTGTCTGGGTACTACAATCGCTTGAATCAAGAGGGAGTTAATCTTCGAGATAAAATAATGATTGACAGAATTCTCTAGTCACCATCACCAAGTTAGTAGAACTTCGTGATGAACTATGATATGCAAGGGATAACGGAAACGATTCCCAAGCTCTTCGTAATGCTGAAATTGACGAAGGTAGAAATCAAGAAAAACATCAAGTGTTGATGGTAGACAAGACCACTAGTTTCAAGAAAAGGGCAAAGGGAAAAAGGGGAACTTCAAGAAGTACAGCAAGCAAGTTGCTCAAGTGAAGAAGCCCAAGTCTGGTCCTAAGCCTGAGACTCCATAAAGATGGATTTTGAATCACTTGGTTATGAATCATTTGATGCTTGCGAACCGTGCCTTTTGGGCAAGATGACTAAAACTCCGTTCTTGAACAATGGAGCGAGCAACAAACTTGTTGGAAATAATACATCTTGATGTATGCAGTATTAAGGCTAAATGGCGGGTATCGTTATTTTCGACCTTCACGAGATGATTTGAGCAGATATGGGTATATCTACTTGATGAAACATAAGTCTGAAATAGTTGAAAGGTTCAAAAGAATTTCAGAGTGAAGTGGAAAATCATCGTAACAAGAAAATAAATTTTTGCGATCTGATCGTGGAGATGAATATTTGAGTTACGAGTTTGGTCTTCAATTAAAACAATGTGGAATAGTTTCACAGTTCATGCCACGTGGAACACCACAACATTATGGTGTGTCCGAACGTCGTAACCGCACTTTATTTGATATGGTGCGATCAATGATGTATCTTACCGATTTACCAATATCGTTTTGGGGTTATGCATTAGAGACAGCTGCATTCACGTTTAATAGGGCACCATCTAAATCCATTGAGACGACACCGTATGAACTATGGTTTAGCGATAAACCTAAGCTATCGTTTCTCAAAGTTTGGAGTTGCGATGCTTATGTGAAAAAGGTTTTCAACCTGATAAGCTCGAACCCAAATCGGAGAAGTGCGTCTTCATAGAATACCCAAAGGAAAGTGTTGGGTACACCTTCTATCACAGATCCGAAGGCAAAACATTCGTTGCTAAGAATGGATCCTTTCTAGAGAAGGAGTTTCTCTCGAAAGAAGTGAGTGGGAGGAAAGTAGAACTTGATGAGGTAACTGTACCTTCTCCCGAATTGGAAAGTAGTTCATCACAGAAATCAGTTCCAGTGATTCCTACACCAATTAGTGAGGAAGCTAATGATGATGATCATGAAGCTTTAGATTAAGTTACTACAAAACCTCGTAGGTCTACCAGAGTAAGATCCGCACCAGAGTGGTACGGTAATCCTATTCTGGAAGTCATGTTACTTAACCATGGCGAACCTACGAACTATGAGGAAGCGATGATGAGCCCAGACTCCGTCAAATGGCTTGAGGCCATGAAATCTGAGATGGGATCCTTGTATGAGAACAAAGTGTGGACTTTGGTGGAGTTGCCCGATGATTGGCAATCCATATTGTATAAATGGATCTTCAAGAGGAAGACAGATGCTGATAGTAGTGTCACTATCTACAAAGCTCGACTTGTCACAAAAAGGTTTTCGACAAGTTCAAGGTGTTGACTACAATGAGATTTTCTCAACTGTAGCGATGGTTAAGTCTATCCAAATCATGTTAGCAATTGCCACATTTTATGAAATCTAGCAAATGGATGTCAAACCTGCATTCCTTAATGGTTTTCTTAAAGAAGAGTTGTATATGATGCAACCAGAAGGTTTTGTCAATCCTAAAGGTGCTAACAAAATGTGCAAGCTCTAGCGATCTATCTATGGACTGGTGCAATCATCTCAATGTTGGAATATACACTTTGATAAGTTGATCAAAGCATATAGTTTTATACAGACTTGCGGTGAAGCCTGTATTTACAATAAAGTGAGTGGGAGCACTACCGCCTTTACGATAAATATATGTGAGTAACATATTGTTGATCGAAATGATGTAGAATTTTACGGAAAGCATAAAGGAGTATTTGAAAGGAGTTCTTTAAAGAAAGACCTCGGTAAATCTACTTATATATTGAGCATCAAGATCTATTGAGATAGATCAAGGCGGCTTGATAAGTTTTTCAACAAGTACATACCTTGTCAAGATTTTGAAGTAGTTCAAAATGGAACAGTCAAAGAAAAAGTTCTTGCCTGTGTTGCAAATGTGTGAAATTGAGTAAAGACTCAAATCCCGACCACGACAGAAAATAGAAAAGAGAATGAAAGTCATTCCCTATGCCTCAGTCATAGGTTCTATAAAGTATGCTATGCTATGTACCAGACCTATTGTATACCTTTCTCTGAATTTGGCAAGGGAGTACAATAGTGATCTAGGAGTAGATCACTGGACATTGGTCAAGAACATCCATAGTGAGGACTAAGGAAATATTTCTCGATTATGGAGGTGATAAAAGAGCCCGTCGTAAAGAGTTACATCGATGCAAGCTTTTTACACCGATCCAGATGACTCTAAGTCTCAATCTGGATACATATTGAAAGTGGGAGCAATTAGCTAGAGTAGCTCCGTGCAGAGCATTGTAGACATAGAATAATTGCAAAACACATACGGCTCTAAATGTGACAGACCCGTTGACTAAACTTCTCTCACGAGCAAAACATGATCATACCTTAGTACTCTTTGGTTGTTAATCACATAACGATGTGAACTAGATTATTGACTCTAGTAACCCTTTGGGTGTTGATCACATGAGGATGTGAACTATGGGTATTAATCACATACAGATGTGAATATTTGTGTTAAATGACATGGCGATGTGAACTAGATTATTGACTCTAGTGCAAGTGGGAGACTGAAGGAAATATGCCCTAGAGGCAATAATAAAGTTATTATTTATTTCCTTATTTCATGATAAATGTTTATTATTCATGCTAGAATTGTATTAACGGAAACTTGATACGTGTGTGAATACATAGACAAACATAATGTCACTAGTGTGCCTCTACTTGACTAGCTTGTGAATCAAAGATGGTTAAGTTTCCTAGCCATTGACATGAGTTGTCATTTGATTAACGGGGTCACATCATTAGGAGAATGATGTGATTGACTTGACCCATTCCGTTAGCTTAGCACTTGATCGTTTAGTATATTGCTATTGCTTTCTTCATGACTTATACATGTTCCTATGACTATGAGATTATGCAACTCCTGTTTACCGGAGGTACACTTTGTGTGCTACCAAACTGCACAACGTAACTGGGTGATTATAAAGGAGCTCTACAGGTGTCTCCGAAGGTACATGTTGGGTTGGCGTATTTCGAGATTAGGATTTGTCACTCCGATTATCGGAGAGGTATCTCTGGGCCCTCTCGGTAATGCACATCACTATAAGCCTTGCAAGCAATGTAGCTAATGAGTTACTTACGGAATGATGCATTACGTAACGAGTAAAGAGACTTGCGATAGCGAGATTGAATTAGGTATTGGATACCGACGTTGAATCTCGGGCAAATAACATACCGATGACAAAGGGAACAACATTATGTTGTTATGCGGTTTGACCTATAAAGATCTTCGTAGAATATGTAGGAGCCAATAGGAGCATCCAGGTTCCGCTATTGGTTATTGACGGAGACATGTCTCGGTCATTTTACATTGTTCTCGAACCCGTAGGAGTCCATGCAACAAGGTTTCGATGGCGGTTATATTATGAGTTTATGAGTTTTGATGTACCGAAGGAGTTGAGTCCCGGATGAGATCGGGGACATGACGTGGAGTCTCGAAATGGTCGAGGCGTAAAGATCGATATATTGGGCGACTATATTCGGACATCGGAAAGGTTCAGTGGTTGGGTATTTTTGAATGCCGGGGAGTTACGGAATACGGGGAAGAAGTATATGGGCCTTATTGGGCTTTAGGGAGAGCGAGAGGCAGGCGCCCCCATTGACTAGTCCGGGTGGACTAGGGGAGGCGGCCCCTCCTTCCTTCTCTTCCTCTTCCCTTCCTTGTCTCCTACTCCTACTACTTGGAAGGACTCCTAGTTGGACTAGGAAGGGGAATCCTACTCCGGTGGGAGTAGGACTCCCCTAGGCGCGCCATAGAGAGGGCGGCCCTCCCTCCTCCACTCCTTTATATCTGGGGCAGGGGCACCCCATAGACACACAAGTTGATCTTCGTGATCGTTCCTTAGCCGTGTGCGGTGCCCCCTCCACCATATTCCACCTCGGTCATATCGTTGCGGTGCTTAGGCGAAGCCTTGCGTCGGTAGAACATCATCATCGTCACCATGCCGTCGTGCTGACGAAACTCATCCCCGAAAATCTGCTGGATCGGAGTCCGGGGATCGTCATCGAGCTGAACCTGTGCTAGAACTCGGAGGTGCCGTAGTTTGATGCTTGATCGGTCGGGCCATGAAGGCGTCGACTACATCAACCACGTTGTTATAGCGCTTCGCTTTTCGGTCTATGAGGTGCGTGGACAACACTCTCCCTCTCGTTGCTATGCATCACGATGATCTTGCGTGTGCGTAGGAATTTTTTGAAATTACTCGTTCCCCAGCAGTGGCATCGAGCCTAGGTTTTATGCGTTGATGTTATATGCACAAGTAGAACACAAGTGAGTTGTGGGCGATACAAGTCATACTGCTTACCAGCATGTCATACTTTGGTTCGGCGGTATTGTTGGATGAAGCGGCCCGGACCGGCGTTCTGCGTCACGCTTATCGCGAGACTGGTTCTACCGGCGTGCTTTGCACACAGGTGGCTGGCGGGAGTCTGTTTCTCCAACTTTAGTTGAACCGAGTGTGGCTACGCCCGGTCCTTGCGAAGGTTAAAACATCACTAACTTGACGAACTATCGTTGTGGTTTTGATGCGTAGGTAAGATCGGTTCTTACTAAGCCCGTAGCAGCCACGTAAAACTTGCAACAACAAAGTAGAGGACGTCTAACTTGTTTTTGCAGGGCATATTGTGATGTGATATGGTCAAGACATGATGCTAAATTTTTAGATGATCATGTGTTGTTGAAGTTATCGGCGACTGGCAGAAGCCCTATGGTTGTCTCTTTGTTGCATAAGATGCAAGTGCCAAATAATTGCTTTACTTTATCGTTATCGATAGCAATAGTTGCAAGAGCAATAGTTGGTGAGGCGACCATGTGGCGACACATTGATATAGATCAAGATGATAAAGATCATGGTGTCGTGCGGTGGCGATAGAGATCATGACGATACTTTGGAGATGGAGATCAAAGGCGCAAGATGATCATGGCCATATCATGTCACATATTTTGATTGCATATGAAGTTTATCTGTTATACATCTTATTCTGTTTTGTTTGGCGGTAGCATTTTAAGATGATCTCTCACTAATTATCAAAAGTGTTCTCCTGAGTATGCACCGTTGCGAAAGTTCTTCGTCTTTGAGACACCACGTGATGATCGGGTGTGATAGGCTCTACATTCAAATACAGCGGGTGCAAAACAGTTGCACCGCGGAATACTCAGGTTAAACTTGGCGAGCCTAGCATATACAGATATGGCCTTGGAACACGGAGACCGAAGGTCGAGCGTGAATCATATAATAGATATGTTCAACATAGTGATGTTCACCATTGAAAACTACTCCATCTCACGTGATGATCGGACATGGTTTAGTTGATTTGGATCACGTGATCACTTAGATGACTAGAGATGTACGTCTAAGTGGGAGTTCTTAAGTAATATGATTAACTGAACTTAAATTTATCATGAACTTAGTCCTGGTAGTATTTTGCAAATTATGTTGTAGATCAATAGCTCACATTGTTGCTTTCATATGTTTATTTTGATATGTTCCTAGAAAATTGTGTTGAAAGATGTTAGTAGCAATGATGCGGATTGGATCCGTGATCGAGGTTTATCCTCATTGCTGCCTGAAAAAATTATGTCCTTGATGCACGCTAGGTAGCAGACCTATTGCGAGGAGCGGATCTGAGGCGTTATGAGCGTTTGGCTAGCTCAATAGGATGACTACTTGATAGTTTAGTGCACCATGCTTAGCGGCTTAGAATCAGGGACTTCAAAGGCGTTTTGAGCGTCATGGACCATATGAGATGTTCCAGGAGTTGAAGTTAATATTTCAAGCAAATACCGAGTTGAGAGATATGAAGTCTCCAACAAGTTCTATAGCTAAAAGATGGAGAGAATCGCTCAACTAGTGAGCATGTGCTCAGATTATGCAGGTACTACAATCGCTTGAATCAAGTGGGAATTAATCTTGAGATAAAATAGTGATTGCGAGAATTCTCTAGTCACCATCACCAAGTTAGTAGAACTTCGTGATGAACTATGATATCAAGGGATAGCGGAAGCGATTCCCAAGCTCTTCGTAATGCTGAAATTGACGAAGGTAGAAATCAAGAAAAACATCAAGTGTTGATGGTAGACAAGACAACTAGTTTCAAGAAAGGGCAAAGGGAAAAAAGTGAAGGAAATATGCCCTAGAGGCAATAATAATGTTATTATTTATTTCCTTATATCATGATAAATGTTTATTATTCATGCTAGAATTGTATTAACCGGAAACATAATACATGTGTGAATACATAAACCTACAGAGTGTCACTAGTATGCCTCTACTTGACTAGCTCGTTAATCAAAGATGGTTATGTTTCCTAACCATGAACAAGGAGTTGTTATTTGATTAACGGGATCACATCATTAGTTGAATGATCTGATTGACATGACCCATTCCATTAGCATAGCACCTGATCGTATAGTTTGTTGCTAGTGCTTTTCTTCATGACTTATACATGTTCCTATGACTATGAGATTATGCAACTCCGTTTGCCCAGGAACACTTTGGGTGCTACCAAGCGTCTGGCGTAACTGGGTGATTATAAAGGTACATTACAGGTGTCTCGAAGGTACATGTTGGGTTGGCATATTTGAGATTAGGATTTGTCACTCCGATTGTCGGAGAGGTATCTCTGGGCCCTCTCGGTAATGCACATCACATAAGCCTTGCAAGCATTGCAACTAAATGTGTTAGTTGTGAGATGATGTATTACGGAGCGAGAAAAGAGACTTGCGATGCGAGATTGAACTAGGTATTGGATACCGACGATCGAATCTCGGGCAAGTAACATACCGATGACAAAGGAACAACGTATGTTGTTATCTGGTCGACCGATAAAGATCTTCGTAGAATATGTAGGAGCCAATATGGGCATCCAGGTCCGCTATTGGTTATTGACCGAGAGGTGTCTCGGTCATGTCTACATAGTTCTCGAACCCGTAGAGTCCGCACGCAACAACGTTTGATGGCGGTTATTATGAGTTTATATGATATTGATGTACGAAGGTTGTTGAGTCCGGATGAGATCACGGACATGACGAGGAGTCTCGAAATGGTCGAGACATAAAGATTGATATATTGGAAGCCTATGTTTGGACTCGGAATCACTCCGGGTGAAATTGGGAATTTTACGGATGCCGAGGGTTACGGAACCCCGGAAGTCAATGGGCCATGATGGGCCTTAGTGGGAAAGAGAAAGGGGCCTTAGTGCTGGCGCACCTTCCCCCTTCCCTAGTCCTATTAGGACTAGGAGAGAAGCGCCCTCTCTCTCTTCTTCCACTTGGGAAACCTAGTTGGACTAGGATTGGGGGAATCCTACTCCTAGTAGGAGTAGGAAACCCTGGTCGCCTCCTCTCTCTGCGGCCAGCCCTCCCCTTCCTCCTTTATATCACAGGCAGGGGCACCCCATGACACACAAGTTGATCATTGAGATCGTTCCTTAGCCGTGTGCGGTGCCCCTTCCACCAAACTACACCTCGAATATACCGTTGCGGAGCTTAAGGCGAAGCCCTGCGCCGGTGGAACATCATCATCGTCCTGCGCCGTCGTCTTGACAAAACTCTCCCTCAACACTCGGTTGGATCGGAGTTCGAGGGCGTCATCGAGCTGAGCGTGTGCAGAACTTCGGAGGTGCCGTCGTTCGGTACTTGGATCGGTTGGATCGGGAAGAAATCGACTACTTCCTCTCGTTGCGTCAACGCTTCCGTTGCTGGTCTCACGAGTGCGTGAGACAACACTCTCATCTCGTTGCTATGCATCACCATGATCTTGCGTGATCGTAGGAAATTTTTGAAATTACTCGTTCCCCAACAGTGGCATCGAGCCTGGTTTTATGCGTTGATGTCATGTGCACGAGTAGAACACAAGTGAGTTGTGGGCGATACAAGTCATACTGCCTACCAGCATGTCATACTTTGGTTCAGCGGTATTGTGAGATGAAGCGGCCGGACCGACATTACAGCGTGCGCTTCGCGAGACTGGTTTCACCGCTCGAGCACTTTCGTTGCTTAAAGGTGACGGCGGTGTCTGTCTCTCTCACTTTAGTTGAATCGAGTGTGGCTCGCCCGGTCCTTGAGAAGGTTAAAAGCGGAGTCTATTTGACGAAATATCGTTGTGGTTTTGATGCGTGGTAAAACGGTTCTTGCTCAGCCCGTAGCAGCCACGTAAAACTTGCAACAACAAAGTAGAGGGCGTCTAACTTGTTTTTGCAGGGCATGTTGTGATGTGATATGGTCAAGGCGTGATGCTATATTTTATTGTATGAGATGATCATGTTTTGTAACGAGTTATCGACAATGGCAGGAGCCATATGGTTGTCGCTTTATTGTATGAAATGCAAGCGCCATGTAATTGCTTTACTTTATCACTAAGCGGTAGCGATAGTCGTAGAAGCAATAGTTGGCGAGGCGACAACGATGCTACGATGGAGATCAAGGTGTCGCGCCGGTGGCGATGGTGATCATGATGGTGCTTGAGATGGAATCACAAGCACAAGATGATGATGACCATATCATATCACTTATATTGATTGCATGTGATGTTTATCCTTTATGCATCTTATCTTGCTTTGATTGGCGGTAGCATTATAAGATGATCTCTCACTAAAATTATCAAGAAGTGTTCTCCACGAGTATGCACCGTTGCGAAAGTTCTTCGTCTTTGAGACACCACGTGATGATCGGGTGTGATAGGCTCTACGTTCAAATACAGCGGGTGCAAAACAGTTGCACGCGCGAATACTCAGGTTAAACTTGGCGAGCCTAGCATATAACAGATATGGCCTCGGAACACGGAGACCGAAAGGTCGGCGTGAATCATATAGTAGATATGATCAACATAGTGATGTTCACCATTGAAACTACTCCATCTCACGTGATGATCGGACATGGTTTAGTTGATTTGGATCACGTAATCACTTAGATGACTAGAGATGTCTATCTAAGTGGGAGTTCTTAAATAATATGATTAATTGAACTTTAATTTATCATGAACTTAGTCCTGGTAGTATTTTGCAAATTATGTTGTAGATCAATAGCTCGCGTTGTTGCTTCCCTATGTTTTCATATGTGTTCCTAGAAAATTGTATTGAAAGATGTTAGTAGCAATGATGCGGATTGGATCCGTGATCTGAGGTTTATCCTCATTGCTGCCTGAAGAATTATGTCCTTAATGCACGCTAGGTGACAGACTTATTGCAGGAGCAGATCACGGGCGTTATGAGCGTTTGGCTAGCTCAATATGAGCGAATCTGACGTTATGAGCGTTTGGCTAGCTCAATATGATGACTACTTGATAGTTTAGTGCACCATGCTTATGGCTTAGAATCGGGACTTCAAAGACGTTTTGAGCGTCATGGACCATATGAGATGTTCCAGGAGTTGAAGTTAATATTTCAAGCAAATACCGAGTTGAGAGATATGAAGTCTCCAACAAGTTCTATAGCTAAAAGATGGAGAGAATCGCTCAACTAGTGAGCATGTGCTCAGATTATGCAGGTACTTCAATCGCTTGAATCAAGTGGGAGTTAATCTTCCGGATAAGATAGTGATTGACAGAATTCTCTAGTCACCATCACTAAGTTACTAGAACTTCGTGATGAACTATAATATGCAAGGGATGGCGAAAAGATTCCCGAGCTCTTCGTGATGTTGAAAATCGTGAAGGTAGAAATCAAGAAAAACATCAAGTGTTGATGGTTGACAAGACCACTAGTCTCAAGGAAAATGGCAAAGGGAAGAAGGGAACTTCAAAAGGAGCGGCAAGCAAGTTGCTACTCGGTGAAGAAGCCCAAGTCAAGACCTAAGCACGAGGCCGAGTACTTTTGCTGCAATGGAACTGGTCCTTTGGAAGCGGAACTACCCCTGAATATTTGGTGGATAAGAAGGATGGCAAAGTGAACAAGGTTATATTTGATATACAGGTTATTGATGTGTGCCTTACTAGTGTTTATAGTAGCCCTGAGTATTTGATACTCGTTAGGTTGCTAAGATTAGTAACTTCGAAACAGGAGTTCTGAATAAGCAGAGACTAGTTGAAGGGAAGTGACGATGAGTGTTGGAAGTAGTTCCAAGATTGATATGATCATCATCGCACACTCCCTATACTTTCGGGATTAGTGTGGAACCTAAATAAGTGTTATTTGGTGTTGAGCATAAATATGATTTGATCATGTTTATTGCAATCTGATTATTCATTTAAGTAAGAGAATAAATTGTTGTTCTGTTTACATGAATAAAACCTTATATGGTTACACACCCAATGAAAATGGTTCATTGGATCTCGATCATAGTGATACACATATTCATAATATTGAAACCAAAAGATGCAAAGTTAATAATGATAGTGCAACTTATTTGTGGCACTGCCGTTTAGGTCATATTGGTGTAAAGCGCATGAAGAAACTCCATCTTGATGGACTTTTGGAATCACTTGATTATGAATCATTTGATGCTTGCGAACCGTGCCTTTTGGGCAAGATGACTAAAACTCCGTTCTCGGAACAATGGAACAAGCTCTTGACTTATTGGAAATAATACATACCGATGTATGCGATCCAATGAGTGTTGATGCTCGTGGCAAGTATCGTTATTTTCTGACCTTCACAAGATGATTTGAGCAGATATGGGTATATCTACTTGATGAAACATAAGTCTGAAATAGTTGAAAGGTTCAAAGAATTTCAGAGTGAAGTGGAAAATCATCGTAACAAGAAAATAAAGTTTCTGCGATCTGATCGTGGAGATGAATATTTGAGTTCTGAGTTTGGTCTTCAATGAAAACAATGTGGAATAGTTTCACAGCTCACGCCACCAGGAACACCACAACGTTATGGTGTGTCGAGCGTCGTAACCGTACTTTATTATGATATGGTGCGATCTATGATGTATCTTACCGATTTACCACTATCGTTTTGGGGTTATGCATTAGAGACAGCTGCATTCACGTTTAATAGGGCACCATCTAAATCCGTTGAGATGACACCGTATGAACTATGGTTTAGCAGTAAACCTAAGCTGTCGTTTCTTAAAGTTTGGAGTTGTGATGCTTATGTGAAAAGGTTTTCACCTGATAAGCTCGAACCCAAATCGAGAATGCGTCTTCATAGAATACCCAAAAGAAAATGTTGGGTACACCTTCTATCACAGATCCGAAGGCAAGTTTTTTGCTAAGATGGATCCTTTCTAGAAAGAAGTTTCTCTCGAAAGAAGTGAGTGGGAGGAAAGTAGAACTTGATGAGGTAATTGTACCTTCTCCCTTATTGGAAAGTAGTTCATCACAGAAATCAGTTCGATGATTCCTACACCAATTAGTGAGGAAGTTAATGATGATGATCATGAAACTTCAGATCAAGTTGCTACCAAACCTCGTAGGTCTTCGAGTAAGATCCGCACCAGAGTGATGCGGTAATCTTATTCTAGAAGTCATGTTACTAGACCATGATGAACCTCGAACTATGAGGAAGCGATGATGAGCCCAGATTCATGAAATGGTTTGAGACCATGAAATCTGAGATGGGATCCATGTATGAGAACAAAGTATGGACTTTGGTTGACTTGCCGATGATCGGCAAGCCATTGAGAATAAATGGATCTTCAAGAGGAAGGCGGACACTGATAGTAGTGTTACTATCTACAAAGCTCGACTTGTGCAAAAGGTTTTGACAAGTTCAAGGTGTTGACTACAATGAGATTTTCTCAATTGTAGCGATGCTTAAATCTGTCCGAATCATGTTAGCAATTGCCACATTTTATGAAATCGGCAAATGGATGTCAAAACTACATTCTTTAATGGATTTATTAAAGAAGAGTTGTATATGATGCAACGGAAGGTTTTGTCAATCCTAAAGGAGCTAACAAAATGTGCAAGCTCCAGCGATCCATCTATGGACTGGTGCAAGCATCTCGGAGTTGGAATAAGCGCTTTGATAGTGTGATCAAAGCATATGGTTTCATCTGAGACTTTTGGAGAAGCCTGTATTTACAAGAAAGTGAGTGGGAGCACTACAGCATTTACGATAAGTATATGTGAATGACATATTGTTGATCAGAAATAATGTAGAATTATTCTGCAAAGCATAAAGGAGTATTTGAAAGGAGTTTTTCAAAGAAGGACCTCGGTGAAGCTGCTTACATATTGAGCATCAAGATCTATAGAGATAGATCAAGACGCTTGATAAGTTTTTCAATGAATACATACCTTGACAAGATTTTGAAGTAGTTCAAAATGGAACAGTCAAAGAAAGAGTTCTTGCCTGTGTTACAAGGTGTGAGATTGAGTAAGACTCAAAACCCGACCACGGCAGAAGATAGAAAGAGAATGAAAGTCATTCCCTATGCATCAGCCATAGGTTCTATAAAGTATGTCATGCTGTGTACCAGATCTATTGCATACCCTACCACTAAGATTGGCAAGGGAGTGCAATAGAGATCTAGGAGTAGATCAATGGACATCGGTCAAAATTATCCTTAGTAGAATAAGGATATGTTTCTCGATTATGGAAGTGAAAAAAGGTTAAATAAGTAAAGGTTACGTCGATGCAAGTTTTAACACTAATCTAGATGACTCTGAGTCTCAATCTGGATACATATTGAAAGTGGGAGCAATTAGCTAGAGTAGCTCCGTGCAGAGCATTGTAGACATAGAAATTTGCAAAATACTTACGGCTCTGAATGTGACAGACCCGTTGACTAAAATTATCTCACAAGCAAAACATGATCACACCTTAGTACTCTTTGGGTGTTAATCACATAGCGATGTGAACTAGATTACTGACTCTAGTAAACCCTTTGGGTGTTGGTCACATGTCGATGTGAACTATGGGTGTTAACCACATATAGATGTGAACTATTGATGTTAAATCACATGGCGATGTGAACTAGATTATTGACTCTAGTGCAAGTGGGAGACTGAAGGAAATATGCCCTAGAGGCAATAATAATGTTATTATTTATTTCCTTATATCATGATAAATGTTTATTATTCATGCTAGAATTGTATTAACGGAAACATAATACATGTGTGAATACATAAACCTCAGAGTGTCACTAGTATGCCTCTACTTGACTAGCTCGTTAATCAAAGATGGTTATGTTTCCTAACCATGAACAAGGAGTTGTTATTTGATTAACGGGATCACATCATTAGTTGAATGATCTGATTGACATGACCCATTCCATTAGCATAGCACCTGATCGTATAGTTTGTTGCTAGTGCTTTTCTTCATGACTTATACATGTTCCTATGACTATGAGATTATGCAACTCCGTTTGCCGAGGAACACTTTGGGTGCTACCAAGCGTCTGGCGTAACTGGGTGATTATAAAGGTACATTACAGGTGTCTCCGAAGGTACATGTTGGGTTGGCATATTTGAGATTAGGATTTGTCACTCCGATTGTCGGAGAGGTATCTCTGGGCCCTCTCGGTAATGCACATCACATAAGCCTTGCAAGCATTGCAACTAAATGTGTTAGTTGTGAGATGATGTATTACGGAGCGAGAAAAGAGACTTGCCGATGCGAGATTGAACTAGGTATTGGATACCGGCGATCGAATCTCGGGCAAGTAACATACCGATGACAAAGGGAACAACGTATGTTGTTATCGGTCGACCGATAAAGATCTTACGTAGAATATGTAGGAGCCAATATGGGCATCCAGGTCCGCTATTGGTTATTGACCGAGAGGTGTCTCGGTCATGTCTACATAGTTCTCGAACCCGTAGAGTCCGCAACAACGTTTCGATGGCGGTTATTATGAGTTTATATGATATTGATGTACGAAGGTTGTTGAGTCCGGATGAGATCACGGACATGACGAGGAGTCTCGAAATGGTCGAGACATAAAGATTGATATATTGGAAGCCTATGTTTGGACTCGGAATCACTCCGGTGAAATTGGGAATTTTACTGAGATGCAGAGGGTTACGGAACCCCGAAGTCAATGGGCCATGATGGGCCTTAGTGGGAAAGAAAAGGGGCCTTAGTGCTGGCGCACCTTCCCCCTTCCCTAGTCCTATTAGGACTAGGAGAAGGCGCCCTCTCTCTCTCCTTCCCACTTGGGAAACCTAGTTGGACTAGGATTGGGGGAATCCTACTCCTAGTAGGAGTAGGAAACCCTGGTGCCCTCCTCTCTCTGGCGGCCAGCCCTCCCTTCCTCCTTTATATCTGAGGGCAGGGGCACCCCATGACACACAAGTTGATCATTGAGATCGTTCCTTAGCCGTGTCGGTGCCCCTTCCACCAAACTACACCTCGAATATACCGTTGCGGAGCTTAAGTGAAGCCCTGCGCCGGTGGAACATCATCATCGTCACCACGCCGTCGTCTTGACAAAACTCTCCCTCAACACTCGGCTGGATCGGAGTTCGAGGGGCGTCATCGAGCTGAGCGTGTGCAGAACTTCGGAGGTGCCGTCGTTCGGTACTTGGATCGGTTGGATCGGGAAGAAATCGACTACTTCCTCTACGTTGCGTCAACGCTTCCGTTGCTGGTCTCACGAGTGCGTAGACAACACTCTCATCTCGTTGCTATGCATCACCATGATCTTGCGTGATCGTAGGAAATTTTTGAAATTACTCGTTCCCCAACAAAAGGGAACTTCAAAAGTACAACAAGCAAGTTGCTCAAGTGAAGAAGCCCAAGTCTGGTCCTAAGCACGAGACTAAGTGCTTCTCTTGCAAAGGGACTAGTCCTTTGAAGCGGAACTACCCCAAGTGATTGGCGGATAAGAAGGATGGCAAAGTGAACATAAGTATATTTGATATACATGTTATTGATGTGTACTTTACTAGTGTTTATAGCAACCCCTCAGTATTTGATACTAGTTCAGTTGCTAAGATTAGTAACTCGAAACGGGAGTTGCAGAATAAACGGAGACTAGTTAAGGGTGAAGTGACGGTGTGTGTTGGAAGTGGTTCCAAGATTGATATGATCATCATCGCACACTCCCTATACTTTAGAGATTAGTGTTAAACCTAAATAAATGTTATTTGGCGTTTGCGTTGAGCATGAATATGATTTGATCATGTTTATTGCAATACGGTTATTCATTTAAAGTCAGAGAATAATTGTTGTTCTGTTTACATGAATAAAACCTTCAATTGTCATACACCCAATGAAAATAGTTTATTGGATCTCGATAGCAGTGATACACATATTCATAATATCGATGCCAAAAGATGCAAAGTTAATAATGATAGTGCAACTTATTTGTGGCACTGCCATTTGGGTCATATCGGTGTAAAGCACATGAAGAAACTCCATAAAGATGGATTTTCGGAATCACTTGGTTATGAATCATTTGATGCTTGTGAACTGTGCCTTTTGGGCAAGATGACTAAAACTCCGTTCTTCGGAACAATGGAACGAGCAACAAACTTGTTGGAAATAATACATACTGATGTATGCAGACCAATGAGTATTAAGGCTCGTGGCGGGTATCGTTATTTTCTGACCTTCACAGATGATTTGAGCAGATATGGGTATATCTACTTGATGAAACATAAGTCTGAAATAGTTGAAAGGTTCAAAAGAATTTCAGAGTGAAGTGGAAAATCATCGTAACAAGAAAATAAATTTTTGCGATCTGATCGTGGAGATGAATATTTGAGTTACGAGTTTGGTCTTCAATTAAAACAATGTGGAATAGTTTCACAGTTCATGCCACGTGGAACACCACAACATTATGGTGTGTCCGAACGTCGTAACCGCACTTTATTTGATATGGTGCGATCAATGATGTCTCTTACCGATTTACCAATATCGTTTTGGGGTTATGCATTAGAGACAGCTGCATTCACGTTTAATAGGGCACCATCTAAATCCATTGAGACGACACCGTATGAACTATGGTTTAGCAGTAAACCTAAGCTGTCGTTTCTCAAAGTTTGGAGTTGCGATGCTTATGTGAAAAAAGGTTTTCAACCTGATAAGCTTGAACCCAAATCGGAGAAGTGCGTCTTCATAGAATACCCAAAGGAAAGTGTTGGGTACACCTTCTATCACAGATCCGAAGGCAAAACATTCGTTGCTAAGAATGGATCCTTTCTAGAGAAGGAGTTTCTCTCGAAAGAAGTGAGTGGGAGGAAATTAGAACTTGATGAGGTAACTGTACCTTCTCCCGAATTGGAAAGTAGTTCATCACAGAAATCAGTTCCAGTGATTCCTACACCAATTAGTGAGGAAGCTAATGATGATGATCATGAAGCTTTAGATTAAGTTACTACAAAACCTCGTAGGTCTACCAGAGTAAGATCCGCACCAGAGTGGTACGGTAATCCTATTCTGGAAGTCATGTTACTTGACCATGGCGAACCTACGAACTATGAGGAAGCGATGATGAGCCCAGACTCCGCGAAATGGCTTGAGGCCATGAAATCTGAGATGGGATCCTTGTATGAGAACAAAGTGTGGACTTTGGTGGAGTTGCCCGATGATCGGCAATCCATATTGTATAAATGGATCTTCAAGAGGAAGACAGATGCTGATAGTAGTGTCACTATCTACAAAGCTCGACTTGTCACAAAAAGGTTTTCGACAAGTTCAAGGTGTTGATTACAATGAGATTTTCTCAACTGTAGCGATGCTTAAGTCTGTCCAAATCATGTTAGCAATTGCCACATTTTATGAAATCTAGCAAATGGATGTCAAAACTGCATTCCTTAATGGTTTTCTTAAAGAAGAGTTGTATATGATGCAACGAGAAGGTTTTTTCAATCCTAAAGGTGCTAACAAAATGTGCAAGCTCTAGCGATCCATCTATGGACTGGTGCAATCATCTCAGTGTTGGAATATACACTTTGATAAGTTGATCAAAGCATATAGTTTTATACAGACTTGCGGTGAAGCCTGTATTTACAATAAAGTGAGTGGGAGCACTACCGCCTTTCTGATAAAATATATGTGAGTAACATATTGTTGATCAGAAATGATGTAGAATTTTTCTGGAAAGCATAAAGGAGTACTTGAAAGGAGTTCTTTAAAATAAAGACCTCAGTAAAGCTACTTACATATTGAGCATCAAGATCTATTGAGATAGATCAAGACGCTTGATAAGTTTTTTCAATAAGTACATACCTTGTCAAGATTTTGAAGTAGTTCAAAATGGAACAGTCAAAGAAAAAGTTCTTGCCTCTGTTGCAAAGGTGTGAAATTGAGTAAAGACTCAAATCACGACCACGGCAGAAAATAGAAAAGAGAATGAAAGTCATTCCCTATGCCTCAGTCATAGGTTCTATAAAGTATGCTATGCTATTTACCAGACCTATTGTATACCTTTCTCTGAATTTAGCAAGGGAGTACAATAGTGATCTAGGAGTAGATCACTGGACATTGGTCAAGAACATCCTTAGTGAGGACTAAGGAAATATTTCTCGATTATGGAGGTGATAAAAGAGCCCGTCGTAAAGAGTTACATCGATGCAAGCTTTTTACACCGATCCAGATGACTCTAAGTCTCAATCTGGATACATATTGAAAGTGGGAGCAATTAGCTAGAGTAGCTCCGTGCAGAGCATTGTAGACATAGAATATTTGCAAAACACATACGGCTCTAAATGTGACAGACCCGTTGACTAAACTTCTCTCACGAGCAAAACATGATCATACCTCAGTACTCTTTGGTTGTTAATCACATAACGATGTGAACTAGATTATTGACTCTAGTAACCCTTTGGGTGTTGATCACATGAGGATGTGAACAATGGGTATTAATCACATACAGATGTGAATATTTGTGTTAAATCACATGGCTATGTGAACTAGATTATTGACTCTAGTGCAAGTGGGAGACTGAAGGAAATATGCCCTAGAGGCAATAATAAAGTTATTATTTATTTCCTTATTTCATGATAAATGTTTATTATTCATGCTAGAATTGTATTAACCGGAAACTTGATACATGTGTGAATACATAGAGAAACATAATGTCACTAGTGTGCCTCTACTTGACTAGCTCATGAATCAAAGATGGTTAAGTTTCCTAGCCGTGGAGATGAGTTGTCATTTGATTAACGGGGTCACATCATTAGGAGTATGATGTGATTGACTTGACCCATTCCGTTAGCTTAGCACTTGATCGTTTAGTATATTGCTATTGCTTTCTTCATGACTTATACATGTTTCTATGATTATGAGATTATGCAACTCCCGTTTACCGGAGGAACACTTTGTGTGCTACCAAACGTCACAACGTAACTGGGTGATTATAAAGGAGCTCTAAAGGTGTCTCCGAAGGTACATGTTGGGTTGGCGTATTTCGAGATTAGGATTTGTCACTCCGATTATCGGAGAGGTATCTCTGGGCCCTCTCGGTAATGCACATCACTATAAGCCTTGCAAGTAATTTAGCTAATGAGTTAGTTACGGAATGATGCATTACGTAACGAGTAAAGAGACTTGCCGGTAACGAGATTGAACTAGGTATTGGATACCGACGATCGAACCTCGGGCAAGTAACATATCGATGACAAAGGGAACAATGTATGTTGTTATGCGGTTTGACCGATAAAGATCTTCGTAGAATATGTATGAGCCAATATGAGCATCCAGGTTCCGCTATTGGTTATTGACCGGAGACATGTCTCGGTCATGTCTACATTGTTCTCGAACCCGTAGGGTCCGCACGCTTAAGGTTTCGATGACAGTTATATTATGAGTTTATGAGTTTTGATGTACCGAAGGAGTTCGGAGTCCCGAATGAGATCGAGGACATGACGAGGAGTCTCGAAATGGTCGAGACGTAAAGATCGATATATTGGACGACTATATTCGGACATCGGAAAGGTTCCGAGTGGTTCGGGTATTTTTCGGAGTACCGGGGAGTTACGGGAATACGGGGGAAGAAGTATATGGGCCTTATTGGGCTTTAGGGGAGAGGGAGAGGCAGGCCGCGCGCCCCCCCATTGACTAGTCCGAATTGGACTAGGGGGAGGGTCGGCGCCCCCTCCTTCCTTCTCTTCCCTCTTCCCCTTCCTTGTCTCCTACTCCTACTACTTGGAAGGACTCCTAGTTGGACTAGGAAAGGGGGAATCCTACTCCCGGTGGGAGTAGGACTCCCCTAGGGCGCGCCATAGAGAGGGCCGTGAAGGAAATATGCCCTAGAGGCAATAATAATGTTATTATTTATTTCCTTATATCATGATAAATGTTTATTATTCATGCTAGAATTGTATTAACCGGAAACATAATACATGTGTGAATACATAAACCTACAGAGTGTCACTAGTATGCCTCTACTTGACTAGCTCGTTAATCAAAGATGGTTATGTTTCCTAACCATGAACAAGGAGTTGTTATTTGATTAACGGGATCACATCATTGGTTGAATGATCTGATTGACATGACCCATTCCATTAGCATAGCACCTGATCGTATAGTTTGTTGCTAGTGCTTTTCTTCATGACTTATACATGTTCCTCGACTATGAGATTATGCAACTCCCGTTTGCCCGAGGAACACTTTGGGTGCTACCAAGCGTCACAACGTAATGCTGGGTGATTATAAAGGTACATTACAGGTGTCTCCGAAGGTACATATTGGGTTGGCATATTTGAGATTAGGATTTGTCACTCCGATTGTCGGAGAGGTATCTCTGGGCCCTCTCGGTAATGCACATCACATAAGCCTTGCAAGCATTGCAACTAAATGTGTTAGTTGTGAGATGATGTATTACGGAACGAGAAAAGAGACTTGCCAATGTGAGATTGAACTAGGTATTGGATACCGACGATCGAATCTCGGGCAAGTAACATACCGATGACAAAGGGAACAACGTATGTTGTTATGCGGTCTGACCGATAAAGATCTTACGTAGAATATGTAGGAGCCAATATGGGCATCCAGGTCCGCTATTGGTTATTGACCAGAGAGGTGTCTCGGTCATGTCTACATAGTTCTCGAACCCGTAGGGTCCATGCAACTTAACGTTTCGATGGCGGTTATTATGAGTTTATATGATATTGATGTACGAAGGTTGTTGAGTCCGGATGAGATCACGGACATGACGAGGAGTCTCGAAATGGTCGAGACATAAAGATTGATATATTGGAAGCCTATGTTTGGACTCGGAATCACTCCGGGTGAAATTGGGAATTTTACGAGATGCAGGGGTTACGGAACCTCCGGGGTCAATGGGCCTTGATGGGCCTTAGTGGGAAAGAGAAAGGGGCCATAGTGCTGGCGCACCTTCCCCCTTCCCTAGTCCTATTAGGACTAGGAGAAGGCGCCCTCTCTCTCTCCCTTCCCACTTGGGGAAACCTAGTTGGACTAGGATTTGGGGGAATCCTACTCCTAGTAGGAGTAGGACACCTGGCGCACCTCTCCTTGGCCGCCAGCCCCTCCCTTCCCTCCTTTATATACAGGGCAGGGGCACCCCATGACACACAAGTTGATCATTGAGATCGTTCCTTAGCCGTGTCGGTGCCCCTTCCACCAAACTACACCTCGAATATACCGTTGCGGAGCTTAAAGCGAAGCCCTGCGCCGGTGGAACATCATCATCGTCCTGCACGCCGTCGTCTGACGAAACTCTCCCTCAACACTCGGCTGGATCGGAGTTCGAGGGGCGTCATCGAGCTGAGCGTGTGCAGAACTCGGAGGTGCCGTCGTTCGGTACTTGGATCGGTTGGATCGGGAAGAAATGCGACTACTTCCTCTACGTTGCGTCAACGCTTCCGTTGCTGGTCTCGAGTGCGTAGACAACACTCTCATCTCGTTGCTATGCATCACCATGATCTTGCGTGATCGTAGGAAATTTTTGAAATTACTCGTTCCCCAACAGTGGCATCCGAGCCTAGGTTTTTATGGTTTGATCATATGCACGAGTAGAACACAAGTGAGTTGTGGACGATACAAGTCATACTGCCTACCAGCATGTCATACTTTGGTTCAGCGGTATTGTTGGACAGACGATCCAGACCAACCTTACGCGTACTCTTACGCGAGACCGGTTCCCTCGACGTGCTTTGCACATAGATGGCTTGTGGAAGACTGTCTCTCCAACTTTAGTTGAACCGAGTGTGGCTACGCCCGGTCCTTGAGAAGGTTAAAACGGAGTCTATTTGACGAAGTATCGTTGTGGTTTTGATGCGTAGGTGAGATTGGTTCTTGCTTAAAGCCCGTAGCAGCCACGTAAAATTTGCAACAACAAAGTAGAGGACGTCTAACTTGTTTTTGCAGGGCATGTTGTGATGTGATATGGTCAAGACATGATGCTGAATTTTATTGTATGAGATGATCATGTTTTGTAACCGGTTATCGGCAATGGCAGGAGCCATATGGTTGTCGCTTTATTGTATGCAATGCAATCGCCTGTAATGCTTTACTTTATCACTAAGCGGTAGCGATAGTCGTAGAAGCATAAGATTGGCGAGGCGACAACGATGCTACGATGGAGATCAAGGTGTCGGCGCCGGTGGCGATGGTGATCATGGCGGTGCTTGAGATGGAGATCACAAGCACAAGATGATGATGGCCATATCATATCACTTATATTGATTGCATGTGATGTTAATCCTTTATGCAACTTATTTTGCTTTGATTGGCGGTAGCATTATAAGATGATCCCTTACTAAATTATCAAGAAGTGTTCTCCCTGAGTATGCACCGTTGCGAAAGTTCTTCGTCTTTGAGACACCACGTGATGATCGGGTGTGATAGGCTCTACGTTCAAATACAGCGGGTGCAAAACAGTTGCACACGCAGAATACTCAGGTTATACTTGACGAGCTATGCATATAAGATATGACCTCGGAACACGGAGACCGAAAGGTCGAGCGTGAATCATATAGTAGATATGATCAACATATTGATGTTCACCATTGAAACTACTCCATCACACGTGATGATCGGTCATGGTGTAGTTGATATGGATCACGCAATCACTTAGAGAATTGGAGGGATATTTTTCTAAGTGGGAGTTCTTAAGTAATATGATTAATTGAACTTAAATTTATCATGAACTTAGTACCTGATAGTATCTTGCTTGTCTATGATGTGTAGATAGATGGCTCGTGTTGTTGTTCCGTTGAATTTTAATGCGTTCCTTGAGAAAGCAAAGTTGAAAGATGATGGCAGCAATTACACGGACTGGGTCCGTAACTTGAGGATTATCCTTATTGCTGCACAGAAGAATTACGTCCTGGAAGCACCGTTAGGTGCCAGGCCTGAATGCAAGGGCTGTGCGAGAAGTTGTGAACGTCTGGCAAAGCAAAGCTGATGACTACTCTATAGTTCAGTGTGCCATGCTTTACGGCTTAGAACCGGGACTTCAACGTCGTTTTGAACACCATGGAGCATATGAGATGTTCCAGGAGTTGAAGTTAATATTCCAAGCGAATGCCCGGATTGAGAGATATGAAGTCTCCAATAAGTTCTATAGCTGTAAGATGGAGGAGAACGGTTCTGTCAGTGAGCATATACTCAGAATGTCTGGATATAACAATCACTTGATTCAACTGGGAGTTAATCTTCCGGATGATTGCGTAATTGACAGAATTCTCCAATCACTGCCACCAAGCTACAAGAGCTTCGTGATGAACTATAATATGCAAGGGATGACCAAAACAATGCCCGAGCTCTTAGCGATCTTTGAAAGCGCAGAGGTAGAAATCAAAAAGGAGCATCAAGTGTTGATGGTTAACAAAACCACTAGTTTCAAGAAAAAGGGCAAAGGAAAGAAAAAGGGAAACTTCAAAAAGAGCGGCAAGCAAGTTGCTAATCAAGAGAAGAAACCCAAGTCTGGTCCTAAGCCTGAAACTGAGTGCTTCTATTGCAAGCAGGCTGGTCACTGGAAGCGGAACTGCCCCAAGTATTTGGCGGATAAGAAGGATGGCAAGGTTAACACAGGTATATGTGATATACATGTTATTGATGTGTACCTTACTAATACTCGCAGTAGCACCTGGGTATTTGATACTGGTTCTGTTGCTAATATTTGCAACTCGAAACAGGGGCTACGGATTAAGCGAAGATTGGCTAAGGACGAGGTGACAATGCGCGTGGGAAATGGTTCCAAAGTCGATGTGATCGCAGTCGGCACGCTACCTCTACATCTACCTTCGGGATTAGTATTAGACCTAAATAATTGTTATTTAGTACCAGCGTTGAGCATGAACATTATATCTGGATCTTGTTTGATGCGAGACGGTTATTCATTTAAATCAGAGAATAATGGTTGTTCTATTTATATGAATAATATCTTTTATGGTCATGCACCATTGAAGAATGGTTTGTTTTTACTTAATCTTGATAGTAGTGATACACATATTCATAATGTTGAAACCAAAAGATGCAGAGTTGATAATGATGGTGCAACTTATTTGTGGCACTGCCGTTTAGGTCATATCGGTGTAAAGCGCATGAAGAAACTCCATGTTGATGGACTTTTGGAGTCACTTGATTATGAATCACTTGGCACTTGCGAACCATGCCTTATGGGCAAGATGACTAAAACACCGTTCTCCGGAACTATGGAGAGAGCAACAGATTTATTGGAAATCATACATACTGATGTATGTGGTCCAATGAATGTTGAGGCTCGTGGCGGATATCGTTATTTTCTCACCTTCACAGATGATTTGAGCAGATATGGGTATATCTACTTAATGAAACACAAGTCTGAAACATTTGAAAAGTTCAAAGAATTTCAGAGTGAAGTGGAAAATCATCGTAACAAGAAAATAAAGTTTCTACGATCTGATCGTGGAGGAGAATATTTGAGTTCTGAGTTTGGCCTACATTTGAAACAATGCGGAATAGTTTCATAACTTACGCCACCGGAACACCACAACGTAATGGTGTGTCCGAGCGTCGTAATCGTACTTTATTAGATATGGTGCGATCTATGATGTCTCTTACTGATTTACCGCTATCGTTTTGGGGTTATGCTTTAGAGACGGCTACATTCACTTTAAATAGGGCACCATCTAAATCCGTTGAGACGACGCCTTATGAACTGTGGTTTGGCAAGAAACCAAAGTTGTCGCTTTCTGAAAGTTTGGGGCTCGATGCTTATGTGAAAAAGCTTGAAGGAAATATGCCCTAGAGGCAATAATAAAGTTATTATTTATTTCCTTATATCATGATAAATGTTTATTATTCATGCTAGAATTGTATTAACCGAAACATAATACATGTGTGAATATATAGACAAACAGATGTCACTAGTATGCCTCTACTTGACTAGCTTGTTAATCAAAGATGGTTATGTTTCCTAACCATGAACAAGGAGTTGTTATTTGATTAACAAGGTCACATCATTAGTTGAATGATCTGATTGACATGACCCATTCCGTTAGCTTAACACTTGATCGTTTAGTATGTTAATGCTTTCTTCATGACCCATACATGTTCCTGTAACTATGAGATTATGCAACTCCGTTTACGGAGGAACACTTTGGTACTACCAAACGTCACAACGCGTATCGGGTGATTATAAAGGAGTACTACAGGTGTCTCCAAAGGTACTTGTTGGGTTGGCGTATTTGAGATTAGGTTTTGTCACTCCGATTGTCGGAGAGGTATCTCTAGGCCTTCTCGGTAATACACATCACATAAGCCTTGCAAGCATTGCAACTAAAGAGTTAGTTGTGAGATGATGTATTACGGAACGAGTAAAGAGACTTTCGATAACGAGATTAAACTAGGTATTGGATACCGACGATCGAATCTCGGGAAAGTAACATACCGATGACAAAGGGAACAACGTATGTTGTTATGCGGTTTGACCGATAAAGATCTTCGTAGAATATGTAGGAACCAATATGAGCATCCAGGTTCCGCTATTGGTTATTGACCGAGAATAGTTCTAGGTCATGTCTACATAGTTCTCGAACCGTAGGGTCCGCACGCTTAAGGTTTCAATGACGGTTATTATGAGTTTATGTATTTTGATGTACGAAGGAGTTGAGTCCCGGATGTGATCACGGACATGACGAGGAGTCTCGAAATGGTCGAGACATAAAGATTGATATATTGGATGGTTATATTCGGACACGGAAAGGTTCCGGAAGTTTTCGGAGAAAACGGAGTGCGGAGGGTTACGGAACCCCCGGGAAGTTATGGGCCTTATTGGGCCAAGAGGGGAGAGAGAGGGCTGCACCAGGAGGTGGTGCGCCCCCCTCCATGGGGAGTCCGAATTGGACTAGGAGGGGGCGCAGCCCCCCTTTCCCTCTCCCTCTCCCTCTCTTTCCTTCCCCCGTCCCTCTTCCTAGTAGGACTAGGAAAGGGGAGTCCTACTCCTACTAGGAGGAGGACTCCCCCTCCCTTGGTGCGCCCAAGGGCTGGCCGCCCTCCCCTTGCTCCTTTATATACGGGGGCAGGGGGGCACCCTAGAACACACAAGTTGATCTTCGTGATCGTTCCTTAGCCGTGTGCGGTGCCCCCCTCCACCATATTCCACCTCGGTCATATTGTTGCGGTGCTTAGGCGAAGCCCTGCGACGGTAGAACATCAAGATCGTCACCACGCCGTCGTCTTGTGGAACTCCTCCCGACGCTTTGCTGGATCGGAGCCCGGGATCGTCATCGAGCTGAGCGTGTGCAGAACTCGGAGGTGCCGAGTAACGGTGCTTGGATCGGTCGGATCGTGAAGACGTCGACTACATCAACAGCGTTAATATAACGCTTCCGCTTTCGGTCTCACGAGGGCGTGGACGGACACTCTCCCCTCGTTGCTATGCCATCACCATGGTCTTGCGTGTTCGTAGGAAATTTTTGAAATTACTCGTTTCCCAACAGTGGCATCGAGCCTGGTTTTATGCGTTGATGTCATATGCACGAGTAGAACACAAGTGAGTTGTGGGCGATACAAGTCATACTACCTACCAGCATGTCATACTTTGGTTCAGCGGTATTGTGAGATGAAGCGGCCGGACCGACATTACGCGTGACGCTTACGCGAGACTGGTTTCACCGCTGTGAGCACTCGTTGCTTAAAGGTGACTGGCGGTGTCTGTCTCTCTCACTTTAGTTGAACCGAGTGTGGCTACGCCCGGTCCTTGAGAAGGTTAAAACGGAGTCTATTTGACGAAGTATCGTTGTGGTTTTGATGCGTAGGTAAGAACGGTTCTTGCTCAGCCCGTAGCAGCCACGTAAAACTTGCAACAACAAAGTAGAGGACGTCTAACTTGTTTTTGCAGGGCATGTTGTGATGTGATATGGTCAAGACGTGATGCTATATTTTATTGTATGAGATGATCATGTTTTGTAACCGAGTTATCGGCAACTGGCAGGAGCCATATGGTTGTCGCTTTATTGTATGAAATGCAAACGCCATGTAATTGCTTTACTTTATCACTAAGCGGTAGCGATAGTCGTAGAAGCAATAGTTGGCGAGACGACAACGATGCTACGATGGAGATCAAGGTGTCGCGCCGGTGACGATGGTGATCATGACGGTGCTTCGGAGATGGAGATCACAAGCACAAGATGATGATGGCCATATCATATCACTTATATTGATTGCATGTGATGTTTATCCTTTATGCATCTTATCTTGCTTTGATTGACGGTAGCATTATAAGATGATCTCTCACTAAAATTATCAAGAAGTGTTCTCCACGAGTATGCACCGTTGCCAAAGTTCTTCGTGCCCGGACACCACGTGATGATCGGGTGTGATAAGCTCTCGTCCATCTACAACGGGTGCAAGCCAGTTTTGCACACGCGAATACTCAGGTTATACTTGACGAGCCTAGCATATGCAGATATGGCCTCGGAACACGGAGACCGAAAGGTCGAGCGTGAATCATATAGTAGATATGATCAACATAAGATGTTCACCATTGAAACTACTCCATCTCACGTGATGATCGGTTATGGTTTAGTTGATTTGGATCACGTGATCACTTAGATGACTAGAGAGATGTCTTTCTAAGTGGGAGTTCTTAAGTAATATGATTAATTGAACTTTAATTTATCATGAACTTAGTCCTGGTAGTATTTTGCAAATTATGTTGTAGATCAATAGCTCGCGTTGTTGCTTCCCTATGTTTTCATATGTGTTCCTAGAAAAATTGTATTGAAAGATGTTAGTAGCAATGATGCGGATTGGATCCGTGATCTGAGGTTTATCCTCATTGCTGCGCAGAAAGAATTATGTCCTTAATGCACCGCTAGGTGACAGACCTATTGCAGGAGCAGATGCGGCGTTATGAGCGTTTGGCTAGCTCAATATGATGACTACTTGATAGTTTAGTGCACCATGCTTAACGGCTTAGAATCGGGACTTCAAAGGCGTTTTGAGCGTCATGGACCATATGAGATGTTCCAGACTTGAAGTTAATATTTCAAGCAAATACCGAGTTGAGAGATATGAAGTCTCCAACAAGTTCTATAGCTAAAAGATGGAGGAGAATCGCTCAACTAGTGAGCATGTGCTCAGATTGTCCGAGTACTTCAATCGCTTGAATCAAGAGGAGTTAATCTTCCGGATAAGATAGTGATTGACAGAATTCTCTAGTCACCATCACTAAGTTACTAGAACTTCGTGATGAACTATAATATGCAAGGGATGACGAAAACAATTCCCAAGCTCTTCGCGATGCTAAAATCGTGAAGGTAGAAATCAAGAAAAACATCAAGTGTTGATGATTGACAAGACCACTAGTCTCAAGGAAAAGGGCAAAGGGAAGAAGGGGAACTTCAAGAAGAACGGCAAGCAAGTTGCTGCTCGAGTGAAGAAGCCCAAGTCTAGATCTAAGCCTGAGACTAAGTGCTTTTACTACAATGGAACTGATCACTGGAAGCGGAACTACCCCAAGTATTTGGCGGATAAGAAGGATGGCAAAGTGAACAAAGGTATATTTGATATACAAATTATTGATGTGTATTTTACTAGTGTTCGTAGCAACCCCTCGGTATTTGATACTGGTTCGGTTGCTAAGAGTAGTAACTCAAACAGGAGTTGCAGAATAAACAGAGACTAGTTGAAGGGAAGTGACGATGAGTGTTGGAAGTAGTTCCAAGATTGATATGATCATCATCGCACACTCCTATACTTTCGGGATTAGTGTGGAACCTAAATAAGTGTTATTTGGTGTTGAGCATAAATATGATTTGATCATGTTTATTGCAATACGGTTATTCATTTAAGTAAGAGAATAAATTGTTGTTCTGTTTACATGAATAAAACCTTATATGGTTACACACCCAATGAAAATGGTTCATTGGATCTCGATCATAGTGATACACATATTCATAATATTGAAACCAAAAGATGCAAAGTTAATAATGATAGTGCAACTTATTTGTGGCACTTGCCGTTTAGGTCATATTGGTGTAAAGCGCATGAAGAAAACTCCATGCTGATGGACTTTTGGAATCACTTGATTATGAATCATTTGATGCTTGCGAACCGTGCCTTTTGGGCAAGATGACTAAAACTCCGTTCTCGGAACAATGGAACAAGCTACTGACTTATTGGAAATAATACATACCGATGTATGCGATCCAATGAATGTTGATGCTCGTGGCAAGTATCGTTATTTTCTGACCTTCACAAGATGATTTGAGCAGATATGGGTATATCTACTTGATGAAACATAAGTCTGAAAATAGTTGAAAGGTTCAAAGAATTTCAGAGTGAAGTGGAAAATCATCGTAACAAGAAAATAAAGTTTCTGCGATCTGATCGTGGAGATGAATATTTGAGTTACGAGTTTGGTCTTCAATGAAAACAATGTGGAATAGTTTCACAGCTCACGCCACCTGGAACACCACAGCATTATGGTGTGTCCGAACGTCGTAATCGTACTTTATTTTGATATGGTGCGATCTATGATGTATCTTACCGATTTACCACTATCGTTTTGGGGTTATGCATTAGAGACAGCTGCATTCACGTTTAATAAGGCACCATCTAAATCCGTTGAGATGACACCGTATGAACTATGGTTTAGCAAGAAACCTAAGTTGTCGTTTCTTAAAGTTTGGAGTTGTGATGCTTATGTGAAAAAGTTTTCACCGATAAGCTCGAACCCAAATCGAGAAATGCGTCTTCATAGAATACCCAAAGGTAACTATTGGGTACACCTTCTATCACAGATCCGAAAGCAAGATATTTGTTGCTAAGATGGATCCTTTCTAGAGAAGAAGTTTCTCTCGAAAGAAGTGAGTGGGAGGAAAGTAGAACTTGATGAGGTAATTGTACCTTCTCCCTTATTGGAAAGTAGTTCATCACAGAAATCAGTTCCAGTGATTCCTACACCAATTAGTGAGGAAGTTAATGATGATGATCATGAAACTTCAGATCAAGTTGCTACCAAACCTCGTAGGTCTTCCAGAGTAAGATCCGCACAGTGAGTGGTACGGTAATCATGTTCTGGAAGTCATGTTACTAGACCATGATGAACCTACAAACTATGAGGAAGCGATGATGAGCCCAGATTCCGCGAAATGGCTTGAGGCCATGAAATCTGAGATAGGATCCATATATGAGAACAAAGTGTGGACTTTGGTTGACTTGCTCGATGATCGGCAAGCCATGTTAAATAAATGGATCTTCAAGAGGAAGACGGACACCGATAGTAGTATTACTATCTACAAAGCTCGACTTGTCGCAAAAGGTTTTGACAAGTTCAAGGTGTTGACTACAATGAGATTTTCTCACTGTAGCGATGCTTAAGTCTGTCCGAATCATGTTAGCAATTGCCATAATTTATGAAATTTGGCAAATGGATGTAAAAACTGCATTCTTTAATGGATTTATTAAAGAAGAGTTGTATATGATGCAACCAGAAGGTTTTGTCAATCCTAAAGGTGCTAACAAAATGTGCAAGCTCCAGCGATCCATCTATGGACTGGTGCAAGCATCTCGGAGTTGGAATATACGCTTTGATGTGTTGATCAAAGCATATGATTTTATATGAGACTTTTGGAAAGCCTGTATTTACAAGAAAGTGAGTGGGAGCACTACAGCATTTCGATAAGTATATGTGATTGACATATTGTTGATCGGAAATAATGTAGAATTATTCTGCAAAGCATAAAGGAGTGTTTGAAAGGAGTTTTTCAAAGAAAGACCTCGGTGAAGCTGCTTACATATTGAGCATCAAGATCTATAGAGATAGATCAAGACGCTTGATAAGTTTTTCAATAAATACATACCTTGTCAAGATTTTGAAGTAGTTCAAAATGGAACAGTCAAAGAAAAGTTCTTGCCTGTGTTGCAAGGTGTGAAATTGAGTAAGACTCAAATCCCGACCACGGCAGAAAATAGAAAGAGAATGAAAGTCATTCCCTATGCCTCAGCCATAGGTTCTATAAAGTATGCTATGCTATGTACCAGACCTATTGTATACCTTGCTCTGAATTTGGCAAGGGAGTACAATAGTGATCTAGGAGTAGATCATTGGACATTGGTCAAGAACATCCTTAGTGAGGACTAAGGAAATATTTCTCGATTATGGAGGTGATAAAAGAGCCCGTCGTAAAGAGTTACATCGATGCAAGCTTTTACACTGATCCAGATGACTCTAAGTCTCAATCTGGATACATATTGAAAGTGGGAGCAATTAGCTAGAGTAGCCCGTGCGAGCATTGTAGACATAGAATATTTGCAAAATACATACGGCTCTGAATGTGACAGACCCGTTGACTAAGCTTCTTTCACGAGCAAAACATGATCATACCTTAGTACTCTTTGGGTGTTAATCACATAGCGATGTGAACTAGATTATTGACTCTAGTAAACCCTTTGGGTGTTGGTCACATGACGATGTGAACTATGGGTATTAATCACATGCAGATGTGAATATTAGTGTTGAATCACATGATGATGTGAACTAGATTATTGACTCTAGTGCAAGTGGGAGACTGAAGGAAATATGCCCTAGAGGCAATAATAAAGTTATTATTTATTTCCTTATATCATGATAAATGTTTATTATTCATGCTAGAATTGTATTAACCGGAAACATAATACATGTGTGAATATATAGACAAACAGTATGTCACTAGTATGCCTCTACTTGACTAGCTTGTTAATCAAAGATGGTTATGTTTCCTAACCATGAACAAGGAGTTGTTATTTGATTAACAAGGTCACATCATTAGTTGAATGATCTGATTGACATGACCCATTCCGTTAGCTTAACACTTGATCGTTTAGTATGTTAATGCTTTCTTCATGACTTATACATGTTCCTATAACTATGAGATTATGCAACTCCGTTTACGGAGGAACACTTTGGTACTACCAAACGTCACAACGTAATCGGGTGATTATAAAGGAGTACTACAGGTGTCTCCAAAGGTACTTGTTGGGTTGGCGTATTTGAGATTAGGTTTTGTCACTCCGATTGTCGGAGAGGTATCTCTAGGCCTTCTCGGTAATACACATCACATAAGCCTTGCAAGCATTGCAACTAAAGAGTTAGTTGTGAGATGATGTATTACGGAGCGAGTAAAGAGACTTTCCGTAACGAGATTAAACTAGGTATTGGATACCGACGATCGAATCTCGGGAAAGTAACATACCGATGACAAAGGGAACAACGTATGTTGTTATGCGGTTTGACCGATAAAGATCTTCGTAGAATATGTAGGAACCAATATGAGCATCCAGGTTCCGCTATTGGTTATTGACCGAGAATAGTTCTAGGTCATGTCTACATAGTTCTCGAACCGTAGGGTCCGCACGCTTAAGGTTTCAATGACGGTTATTATGAGTTTATGTATTTTGATGTACCAAGGAGTTCGAGTCCCGGATGTGATCACGGACATGACGAGGAGTCTCAAATGGTCGAGACATAAAGATTGATATATTGGATGGTTATATTCGGACACCGAAAGGTTCCGGAAGTTTCCGGAGAAAACCGGAGTGCCGGAGGGGTTACCGGAACCCCCCGGGGAAGTTATGGGCCTTATTGGGCCAAGAGGGGAGAGAGAGGGCTGCACCAGGAGGTGGTGCGCCCCCCTCCATGGGGAGTCCGAATTGGACTAGGAGGGGCGCGCCCCCCTTCCCTCTCCTCTCCCTCTCTTCCTTCCCCTTCCTCTTCCTAGTAGGACTAGGAAAGGGAGTCCTACTCCTACTAGGAGGAGGACTCCCCCCTCCCTTGGTGCGCCCCAAGGGCTGGCCGGCCCTCCCCCTTGCTCCTTTATATACGGGGGCAGGGGGGCACCCTAGAACACACAAGTTGATCTTCGTGATCGTTCCTTAGCCGCAGTCGGTGCCCCCTCCACCATATTCCACCTCGGTCATATTGTTGCGGTGCTTAGGCGAAGCCCTGCGACGGTAGAACATCAAGATCGCCACCACGCCGTCGTCGACGGAACTCCTCCCCGACGCTTTGCTGGATCGGAGCCCGGGATCGCCATCGAGCTGAACGTGTGCCAAGAACTCGGAGGTGCCGAGTAACGGTGCTTGGATCGGTCGGATCGTGAAGACGTCGACTACATCAACAGCGTTAATATAACGCTTCGCTTTCGGTCTCACGAGGGTACGGGACGGACACTCTCCCCTCTCGTTGCTATGCCATCACCATGGTCTTGCGTGTTCGTAGGAAATTTTTTGAAATTACTACGTTTCCCAACAGCTTCAACCTGATAAGCTCGAACCCAAATCGGAGAAATGTGTCTTCATAGGATACCCAAAGGAGACAGTTGGGTACACCTTCTATCACAGATCCGAAGGCAAGATTTTTGTTGCTAAATTCGGAAACTTTTTGGAGAAAGAGTTTCTCACGAAAGAAGTGAGTGGGAGGAAAGTAGAACTTGATGAGATAATCGTATCTACTCCCTTATTGAGAAGTAGTACATCACGTAAAACAGTTTCGTGACACCTACACCAAATAGGAGGAAGCTAATGATGATGATCATGAAACTTCAGATCAAGTTTCTACAGAACTTCGTGAGATCAACCAGAGCAAGATCCGCACTGTGAGTGGTACGGTAATCCTATTTTGGAAGTCATGTTACTGGAACATGATGAACCTACGAACTATGAAGAAGCGATGGTGAGCCCAGATTCCACAAAATGGCTTGAGGCCATGAAATCTGAGATGGGATCCATGTATGAGAACAAAGTGTGGACTTTGGTTGACTTGCCCGATGATCGGCAAGCAATTGAGAATAAATGGATCTTCAAGAAGAAGACTGACGCTGATGGTAATGTTATCGTCTATAAAGCTCGACTTGTTGCAAAAGGTTTTCGACAAGTTCAAGGGATTGACTACGATGAGACCTTCTCACCCGTGGCGATGCTTAAGTCCGTCCGAATCATGTTAGCAATTGCCGCATTTTATGATTATGAAATTTGGCAAATGGATGTTAAAACTGCATTCCTGAATGGATTTCTGGAAGAAGAGTTGTATATGATGCAACCAGAAGGTTTTGTCGATCCAAAGGGAGCTAACAAAGTGTGCAAGCTCAAGCGATCCATTTATGGACTGGTGCAAGCCTCTCGGAGTTGGAATAAACGTTTTGATAGTGTGATCAAAGCATTTGGTTTTATACAGACTTTTGGAGAAGCCTGTATTTACAAGAAAGTGAGTGGGAGCTCTGTAGCATTTCTGATATTATATGTGGATGACATATTATTGATCGGAAATGATATAGAATTTCTGGATAGCATAAAGGGATACTTGAATAAGAGTTTTTCGATGAAAGACCTCGGTGAATCTGCTTACATATTGGGCATTAAGATCTATAGAGATAGATCAAGACGCTTAATAGGACTTTCACAAAGCACATACCTTGATAAAGTTTTGAAAAAGTTCAAATGGATCAGGCAAAGAAAGGGTTCTTGCCGGTATTACAAGGTGTGAAGTTGAGTAAGACTCAATGCCCGACCACCGCAGAAGATAGAGAGAAATGAAAGATGTTCCTATGCTTCAGCCATAGGCTCTATCATGTATGCAATGCTGTGTACCAGACCTGATGTGTGCCTTGCTGTAAGTTTAGCAGCAGGTACCAAAGTAATCCAGAGTGGATCATCGGACAGCGGTCAAGAACATCCTTAAGTACTTGAGAAGAACTAAGGATATGTTTCTCATTTATGGCGGTGACAAAGAGCTCGTCAGAACGGTTACGCCGACGCAAGCTTTGACACTGATCCGACGATTCTAAATCGCAAACCGGATACGTATTTATATTAAACGGTGGAGCTGTCAGTTGGTGCAGTTCCAAACAAAGCGTCGCTATGGGATCTACATGTGAAGTTGAGTACATAGCTGCTTGGAAGCAGCTAATGAAGGAGTCTGGATGAAGGAGTTCATAACCGATCTAGGTGTTGTACCTAGTGTATCGGGTCCAATGAAAATCTTTTGTGACAATATCGGTGCAATTGCCTTGGTAAAGGAATCCAGATTTCACAAGAGAACCAAGCACATCAAAAGACGCTTCAACTCCATCCGGATTTGGTCCAGTGGGAGACATAGAGATATGCAAGATACATACGGATCTGAATGTTGCGAGACCCGTTGACTAAGCCTCTTCCACGAGCAAAACATGATCAGCACCAAGACTCCATGGGTGTTAGAATCATTACTGTGTAATCTAGATTATTGACTCTAGTGCAAGTGGGAGACTGAAGGAAATATGCCCTAGAGGCAATAATAATGTTATTATTTATTTCCTTATATCATGATAAATGTTTATTATTCATGCTAGAATTGTATTAACCGAAACATAATACATGTGTGAATACATAAACCTACAGAGTGTCACTAGTATGCCTCTACTTGACTAGCTCGTTAATCAAAGATGGTTATGTTTCCTAACCATGAACAAGGAGTTGTTATTTGATTAACGGGATCACATCATTGGTTGAATGATCTGATTGACATGACCCATTCCATTAGCATAGCACCTGATCGTATAGTTTGTTGCTAGTGCTTTTCTTCATGACTTATACATGTTCCTCGACTATGAGATTATGCAACTCCGTTTGCCCGAGGAACACTTTGGGTGCTACCAAACGTCACAACGTAATCGGGTGATTATAAAGGTACATTACAGGTGTCTCCGAAGGTACATATTGGGTTGGCATATTTGAGATTAGGATTTGTCACTCCGATTGTCTGAGAGGTATCTCTGGGCCCTCTCGGTAATGCACATCACATAAGCCTTGCAAGCATTGCAACTAAATGTGTTAGTTGTGAGATGATGTATTACGGAACGAGAAAAGAGACTTGCCAAGAACGAGATTGAACTAGGTATTGGATACCGACGATCGAATCTCGGCAAGTAACATACCGATGACAAAGGGAACAACGTATGTTGTTATGCGGTCTGACCGATAAAGATCTTCGTAGAATATGTAGGAGCCAATATGGGCATCCAGGTCCCGCTATTGGTTATTGACCGAGAGGTGTCTCGGTCATGTCTACATAGTTCTCGAACCCGTAGGGTCCGCACGCTTAACGCTTCGATGATGCTTATTATGAGTTTATATGATATTGATGTACCGAAGGTTGTTCGAGTCCCGGATGAGATCACGGACATGACGAGGAGTCTCGAAATGGTCGAGACATAAAGATTGATATATTGGAAGCCTATGTTTGACTCGGAATCACTCCGGTGAAATTGGGAATTTTACCGGAGTACCGGGGGGTTACCGGAACCTCCCGGGGGGTCAAAGGGCCTTGATGGGCCTTAGAGGGAAAGAGAAAAGGGGGCCATAGTGCTGGCCGCACCTTCCCCCCTTCCCTAGTCCTATTAGGACTAGGAGAAGGGCGCGCCCCCTCTCTCTCTCCCTTCCCACTTGGGGAAACCTAGTTGGACTAGGATTTGGGGGAATCCTACTCCTAGTAGGAGTAGGACACCCCGGCGCACCTCTCCTTGGCCGGCCAGCCCCTCCTGCTCCTCCTTTATATACAGGGGCAGGGGCACCCCATGACACACAAGTTGATCATTGAGATCGTTCCTTAGCCGTGTGCGGTGCCCCTTCCACCAAACTACACCTCGAATATACCGTTGCGGAGCTTAGGCGGCCCCTGCGCCGTGGAACATCATCATCGTCACCACGCCGTCGTCTTGACGAAACTCTCCTCAACACTCGGCTGGATCGGAGTTCGAGGGACGCCATCGAGCTGAACGTGTGCAGAACTCGGAGGTGCCGTGACGCTCGGTACTTGGATCGGTTGGATCGGGAAGAAGTACGACTACTTCCTCTACGCTAACGCCAACGCTTCCGTTGCTGGTCTACGAGGCGTGAGACAACACTCTCATCTCGTTGCTATGCATCACCATGATCTTGCGTGATCGTAGGAAAATTTTTGAAATTACTACGTTCCCCAACAGGCCGGCCCTCCCCTCCTCCACTCCTTTATATACGGGGGCAGGGGGCACCCCATAGACACACAAGTTGATCTTCGTGATCGTTCCTTAGCCGTGTGCGGTGCCCCCCTCCACCATATTCCACCTCGGTCATATTGTTGCAGTGCTTAGGCGAAGCCCGGCGTCGGTAGAACATCATCATCGTCACCACGCCGTCGTGCTGACGAAACTCATCCCCGAAAATCTGCTGGATCGGAGTCCGGGGATCGTCATCGAGCTGAACCTGTGCTAGAACTCGGAGGTGCCGTAGTTTCGGTGCTTGATCGGTCGAGCCATGAAGACGTACGACTACATCAACCACGTTGTTATAACGCTTCCGCTTTCGGTCTACGAGGGTACGTGGACAACACTCTCCCCTCTCGTTGCTATGCATCACGATGATCTTGCGTGTGCGTAGGAATTTTTTTGAAATTACTACGTTCCCCAACAGCTTGTTGCTTTGTTACAACAAATTCAACACCACTCCCTTTATAAGCCAGTAATTGATGCCACTCTCAGAATTAACTACTGATCTGTTTTAAGAGAATTTCTTTGTTAATATGAATCAATGCAACCATTTTAGAAATGTTACTGTCCTATACTTTTTTTTCCATCAAGATAAGGTAGATGCTTCTTTTTGCGGTCACATGTTTCATCCTCCTTTATTGGCCAGTAATTGTTTTCTTTTTTGCCTCTTAAAACAGGGATATCTATTCAACTTGTTGCTATAGAAAACTTAAATGTCACACCGGCAACTTTGCTTGATTTCAGTGCAACTGCACAAAACTTGATTGGATTTCCTATTCGTGTTGGTAGATTCGTATTTTATGTTGGTCATCTCATGAAAGGTCAGTACAGGCCTTCATCCACATGATTGTGCAATGTGCTTTGAGATGCTGTGCTACTTGTATTGGTACTGTTTTAAATAAATGATGAATTGAAGCTATTGTATTGCTGTCTTTTCCCATTAAGTAGTGAACAAAAATGGGACCAACCCAGACATGATGCTTGTTGCTTTGTTACAACAAATTCAGCATCACCCCCTTTATAAGCCAGTAATTGATGCCACTCTCAGAATTAACTACTGAATCTTATTTCAAAATTGCAACACTTATTAGGGATTGGCGGGATTACCATTTTTGTGGCCGCATGTTTCATCCTTCTTTATTAGCCAGTAATTGATTCCTTTTTTGCCTCTGTTTAAACAGGGATATCTATTCAACATGTTGCTATTGCGACAATTTGCTTCGCTAAGCGAAACACTTTGCTTGATTTCAGTGCAACTGCACAAAACGAGATTGGATTTCCTATTCGTGTTGGAAGATTCGTATTTTATCGTTGTCCGTCTCATGAAAGGTCAGTACAGGCCTTCATCCACATGATTGTGCAGTGTGCTTTGAGATGTTGTGCTACTTGTATTGGTACTGTTTTAAATAAATGTTGAATTGAAGCTATTGTATTGCTGTCTTTTCCCATTAAGTAGTGAACAAAAATGGAACCAACCCAGACATGATGCTTGTTGCTTTGTTACAACAAACTCTGCATCACCCCCTTTATAAGTAGATGGAAGCACATACTGTTGTTGCGCCCACTCTCCCCTGGAATTGTTTATGCTTTTCGTTAATCTAATGCCGCTGGTAAAATTAAGCAATGCCACTCTCAGAATTAATTAACTACTGAATCTTAGTTCAAAACTGCAGCACTTGTTAGGGATTGGCGGGATTACCATTTTTGTGGCTGCATGTTTCATCCTCCTTTATTGGCTAGTAATTGATTCTTTTTTTGCCTCTATTAAAACAGGGATATCTATTCAACTTGTTGCTATTGCGACATTTTGCTTCGCTTAATTTTGGTGGAACTGCACAAAATGAGACCGGATTTCCATATATGTGTTGAGATCTCTTTGAGATCTTCCTCACGAGTTGTTTCAAATCTTGGTCTTGAATGGTCAGTACCGACCTTCCTCAGAATTAACTACTGAATCTTAGTTCAAAACTGCAAACACTTGACAGGGATCAGCAGGAGTACCATTTATGTTAGGGATCGGCCGGAGTACATGTTTAAGAAATGTATTGTTCAGATAATGTCTCTGTTATTATATATCAGTTACAGACTTACAGTGTTTTACAAATGGTACTATCCTGCTTTGTAGTTCTTTCTACATGTTTAACCAAGGTATTGTTAAGATAATGTCTCTGTTAAAATGAATCAGTCGCATTGTTTTAGGAATGATACTTTTATGCTTTTTCGTTCTTTATACATGTTGAAACAAGGCATTGTTAAGATAATGTCTCAGTTAATATGAATGAATCACACTGATTGAGAATTGCTACTCTCCTGCTTTGTTTCCCATTAAGATAAGGTAGATCAGTAGATGTTTTTCTTCTGGGAGTACAAGTCATCAACCGTTATTTCTCAGTAATTGTTTCCCTTATACCTTTTGTTGCTTACAGGGATATGAAAATTAAAGCTCGGTTTTATTCCGACTTCGATTTTAGTTCAACTACACAAAAGGAGCCAATGTGTCCAAGGCTGCTGCATTACTGGGTCCAGTTGGTCGTTCCACTTTGCAGAAAGAAGCAGTCACTGTTTGCGCTACATTATAGAAGGAATGAATGAGAAGCTTTACAGAGTATTAGGCCTTCCACTATGTAGGCCAAAAGAGGTGCCAATTTCACCTTTTCTTAGTTTGGCACCGAATCCCTCCATTGCTACAGCTGGTGCCATAAATATTAGACACCGGTGACATGACTAGTCTGCAGAGACCATTGGCAATTTAACAACACGTGGAGTGCCCTGGGTAAAAAGTGCCCAAACAAGTACAAGAAGCGACAGGACTTCATGATCATAGGCATTACATATGTTGAATGGGAAAAGCTTGTCAAAGTTTAATCATTCATGTTAGCAAGAAGCGACAGGACTCCACGATCGTAGGCATTACATATTTTGAATGTGAAAAGCTTGTCAAAGCTTAATCATTGATGTTAGCAAGAAGACGTTAGTTTAATATATTGGAATTGAAAAACCTTGTCAAAATTTGCTCATTGATGTTAGCCAGAAGACATGCATTTGATATTTTTGAGTGGGACGCACTTGTTGTGACCAGCGTCGAGTGTTTTTTCCTATTCCTGTGTTCAGTTTAGAAGTAAATAGTTACTCTGCTGAGATATTCCTGTGTTAAGATTTTGTTCTGAATATTGTCTATGTAATGCCAGGCCTTGTGTTTGATTGCAAAGTTGAGCTTGGAATCTTGTGGCATGCGGCATCATGAGCTGTTCACCGTGCCTCCTGAGAATAATGCTTCGTATTGTTTTGCATGTCGATCTAATGCCAGTGATTTGCTTGTTAAGAAGATCATCCTCTTCTGTTGTTTCCGTGCTTAAGAAGTTCATCGTCTGATGTTTCATTCATAGCCTATACGACATGTCGGGTAGGTTAGACGTGAAACCATATGATCTCCTGACCAACTCATGATATTAGGCCGTGATTGGATCGTTGTTTTCCAACCAAAACCACTTGTAAAACTGACGCTTGTAAATTAAAGCAGATGGTCTCGGGCGAAGGTGCTTGGTTGGTCGATTTCGACTAGTAAAATATCGGAAGTACTTGACACACGATAAAAACGCTGAACGACACTCGGACGATTGCTAATCCAGCTGTTAGCGGCTATTTCAGCCTTGCCCATGGATGGCATGATACGCACGTCGTGCATGTATCGTCTGGTAATGTCGTCCATATAGCAGTGCTCATAAAATATACACTAGTCTCTCAAATTACATGCGTAACCCGCCGGTTTTACTTACAAACCTCAGGCCCTCGGTTTCATTACGCCTGTATTTTACGCATTGTTTTCGATGACGAGTAAATTACACTTGTATGTTAATACAGGTTTGAAATAAACCAGAGCTCCCAAGCGCAGCCTTACCGTTTCATGCCGTCTCAGTTTCTCGAAGATGCTCATAGGTGTCCGATTATCCTGGCTTCCTGAATGAGCAGCGGGCGCTGTATCAGACCATCTGTAGTGCCTGCGAGGCCCTCTCTGTTGTCCTTCGAGTTGTTGCGCTCGCCGTGGCGCCGAGCATTGTTAACATCGTCAACGAACATGAGGATTCAGGAGATGACTTTATTTTGACTGGATGCCACTAGGGACCCACTAGGGCCATAGCAGTACGTACGCAAGTGCCTCCTTATTATGTACAACTATATTTTTTCGCTTTCTCCTGGTTTCCTGACATCACGGTCCCACACCATTGTCAACCTATGTAGTCAATATAAACGAGAGAATTGCACAAGGTGCGGCCGACAGCTGGGACCAAGCAGCTCGAGCAGTATTTGTGTTTTTGAGGCGTGAGCACTGCAGAGTTTTTCTTGGCGATGATTTTGTTGTTGTTCGTGAGGAGAGCAGGGTATTAATCTGGGGGGCTGTGGCCCGTCTAGCCCAGGCCGATATCCAGCCCAGATACTAATTTTTTCAAGATGAAAATGGCTAGCCTAGCTATACGTCTTTTTGAGGAATACCCAGGCAAGGTCAACTTGTTATTCTTCGTGCCGCTGGGCTGCAAATCTTTCCTAGGAGGGATGCATTAGGCTTAACAGGAAAATGGGCTTTAAAATAATAATAAATGGGATGTAAATATAAAAACTGGGTAGTAACTATAAAAAAAATGCACCAAACACGAAATTAGTTTATAAAATATTATTTATGGATTTTGAAAATCTTAAATTTTCATTGTTGCGCGTGCAATGTTTCGTTGGATTTTTACATAATACAAATTTATATTTAATCTGACTAGAAATTTCTGGATAAAAATATTTCGGAGCCCATCAAAATGTGGGAAATTTTATTGAATTCTGTCTTCAACGGTTGGTTGAAATTATTAATCGTTGTCCTAGCTAGAAAATGGGTTGTACTTTTAACAAACTGTAAATGGGTTGTTGTAAATTCCATTAGAATTCCAAAATGGGCTGTACATTCTTACAAAATGAAAATGGGCTATAAGTTCTCTGCCACACACTTGTGGGCCTACTAAGTGACGCTGTCCCTAAAAAATAAGTTGACGCGTATGCAAGGCTTTGCCAACTTATTATAGTCAACACACGGTTCTAGCAGCGAGGGCGTTGGATGTCTATCCAACGGATGTCGTGCTTCTTCTTCAATCTCGGATATTCTTAGCTTCGCCGCCCAAAAATGATTCCTCCCCGACATCCGGGGCGCACCGTTTCGGAGGCTGACCTGTGGGCCTACTAAGTTGGAGCGTACCAAGGTCTTCGTCAACTTAGTCAATATAAACGATTCTAGCTTCAGTGACCATACGATGTCCATCCAACGGCCGTAGTGCTTCTTTAACCTCTTGTCTTCTCTGTCCAGCCGCCCAAAGCAGTGCTTGTAGTGCCGCCTGCTCCTGCCTCCCGTGGCCGGCTATGCTGCCGCGGAGGCCTCACCGCCCCCATACTACTCCCACCGCTAGCCAGGCCATCCCTCCACTCACCCACACCCCCTATTATTCTGCGGCGACGGTAGCCTCACACCGCAGCCGAACCAGTGAACCCTCGTACTCCTCTCCGCGCGGGCTTCCACTACTGCGTCTTCCCCGGCTCCGCGTCGTCCCCTTCCTAGGCCTCGCCATCGTCTAGACCACCGCCCTAGTGCTCTCGGCGCGGTGTGGTCAACGTGGTCAACGACCGACTTCCATCGAAAGAGTACTGTACGTGGAGAGGCTGACAGCTGGGTCCAGGCGGCCGCAAGGAAGTGCCTCCTTATTACGCGCAAAATAATTATTCCTCCACCTGACAGCAGGGACCCATCGGACGGGCCACCTTATTTCGCGAAAAAACGTTTCCCCCCTGACTGCTCGGACCCACCGGACGGGCCATCGTATTTTGCAAAAAAAGTTCCCCCCGCTGTCAGCTCGGACCCACCGGAAGTGCCTCCTTATTATGCACAAAAAAATGAATACCCGCTGCTAGCTGGGACCCACCATGGTGGGAGGCTGACTTAGGGCCTACTAAGTTGATCGAAGGGGCCTTTGTCAACTTTAGTCAATATGAACGATTCTAGCTCCAAAGGATCGTCGGACGTCCATCCAACGGCCGTAGTGCTTCTTCAACCTCTGGTCTTCTTGCTCCAGCCGCCCAAAGCAGCGCCGGTCGTGCCGCATGCTCCTGCCTTCCGTGGCGGGTGTGCTGCCGCTGAGGCCTCACCGCCTCTACTATTCCCACCACCGCCGCACTCGAGGCGACGGCAGCAGAACCAAAGAACCCTAGTACTCCTCTCCGCTGGCTTCCACCGCCGCTGTCTTCCCGGCTCCCGTCGTCCCTTCCTAGGCCTCGCCGTCGTTCACCGCCCTGGTGCTCTCGGCGCGGCGTGGTCAACGTGGTCAAGGAACGACTTCCATCGGACGTGGACTGTACATGGAGAGGCTGACAGCTGGGTCCATGGCCGCAGCAAGGAAGTGCCTCCTTATTACGTGCAAAATAATTATTCCTCCACCTGACAGCGGCGACCCACCGGACGGGCCATCGTATTTCACGAAAAAACGTTTCCCCCCTGACTGCTGGGACCCACCAGCTACACCTTCGCACGCAAGGAAGTGCGTCTGGGCAAACAAAAACAAAACGATTCGCCCCCCTGACTGCTGGGACCCACCAGCTACATCTTCGCACGCAAGGAAGTGCTCGATACCAGACCCACCTGGTCGAAGCGTACGTAGCATTGTCATTCTGGTCGCGAACGTGTACGTACATATATACTGGTGGATGTAGAGGTGCGCACGTGTCGTAGTAGAGGCGGCCAGGGTGCAAGAAAGAAAATACGGCCACGTATGTGTACATTCGGGTGGGGTCTCGAACGCCTACTCGCGCATACGTACGGCGAGGGCTCGTTGACATGGCTGGTTCGGAACGGAGAAACAACGTCGTCCTCATGTTCATGGGGAGGCAACAGAATGCGTCGTGTTCATGGGGAGGCAATGGAATGCATCGTGTTCATCGGGAGGCAACGGAACGCGTGGTTTCCAACCGGCTGGATCGGAACGGAATGCGTGGTCGTGTTCATCGGGAGGGCTTGGACGGAACAGGCGATGGAAACGTGGCCTGGCGTACCGCAGAACGGAGGAAACGGACCTCCTATGGCCAAAACGGGAGTCTTGTTGATCGGGAGGGGTGTGGTGTACCGCAAAACGGACAAAACAGACCTCCTACTGTCGAAACGGGGGTCCTGTTGATCGGGAGGGGTGTGGCGTACCGCAAAATGGACGAAACGGACCTCCTACGGTCGAAACGGGGGTCCTGTTCATCGGGAGGGGTGTGGCGTCGCAAAACGGACTCCACGGATACCGTTCATCTCCACCGTCGACCCTCCAACCTCCACGAGCTACTGTTCATCCACCGTCGACCTCCTCCAGCCTCCACCGCGGCTGTTCATCCAGTGCTCCTGCTCATCCAGCCTCCACCGCGCTACTCCATCGGCTATCGCTCAACCAGCCCTCTCCACGGGCTCCTGCTCAACCACCCTCCATGGGCTACTGTTCATCCAGCCCTCCACCGCCTCTCTGCTCATCCCGCCCTCCACGGGTGGTCCTGTTCATCCGCCCTCCACGCGTCCTGTTCATCCAGCCCCAACCGCTCGATCGATCGGGGTCCTGTTCATCCAGAGGCAACACCACGGGTCCTGTTCATCCACCCCACCGAGAACTGTTCATCCAACCCCCGCAACGCCACTGCTCATCCAGAGGCAGCATCGATCGGCTTCGCTAGCAGCAGAGTGAAGGAATCGCCGATCAGGTTCGCCAACAGCCATCGATCGATCGCCGGGTTCGAATGCGTAGCCTGCAGTGCAATCGCTCGGGTTCAGTTAGAGCCCAACGCCTCACTCGGGTTCAGTTAGAGCCAACGCCTCGCACACACGCGCGTACGTGTACGAGAGAAACGCGCATCGCTCGGCCCCCGAGCTCCCACCGTAACCTTGAACTCCCCGAAATTTACCTCGCCCTCGCTTCTACCACGGTTTTTTCCATCATGGACGGCCCAAAGAATGTTATGCAGCTACGTCTCCGGCCCGCCCAGGACGAAAAGCCCATTTTCTGTCATGATTTTTTGTCATAGAAGTAGGAGCCCACCACATCTATGATGATACTGGGTTTTGTCACAATTATCGTCATAGAAGTGTCATATGCATGACAGAAAAAAATTCGTTCGGCCCAAAATGTCACGGATGTGTCTTTTTTTTGTAGTTTGTATGCATGGCGGGCTTCTTCCGGTGATCTGCCTCGCCTTTGAAATGCTTGCCTTTCTTTTGAGATTGATGGTTGTCAGAAGAAATCGACGATGCCCCAGGTACACATTCTTCCTGCATTTGTCTAGGTATATACTTTCGGTGTCAGCTAAACAGTGCGTGCATACATGGTATCCCTTGTTTGTCTGTCCGGAAAGGTTATTGAGAGCAGGCCAATCGTTGATGGTTACAAACAGTAACGCATGCAGGTCAAATTCCTCCTGTTTGTGCTCATCCCACACACGTACACCTTTTCCATTCCACAGCTGTAAAAGTTCTTCAACTAATGGCCTTAGGTACACATCAATGTCGTTTCCAGGTTGCTTAGGGCCTTGGATGAGAACTTGCATCATAATGAACTTCCGCTTCATGCACATCCAAGGAGGAAGGTTGTACATACATAGAGTCACGGGCCAGGTGCTGTGATTGCTGCTCTGCTCCCCGAAAATATTAATGCCACCTGCCCTTAAACCAAACCATACGTTCCTTGGGTCACCTGCAAACGCATCCCGGTACTTTCTCTCGAATTTTCTCCACTGCGACCCGTCAGCGGATGCTCTCCACCTCTCGTCTTTCTTATGGTCCTCTCTGTGCCATCGCATCAACTTGGCATGCTCTTTGTTTCTAAACAGATGTTTCAACCCTGGTATTATGGGAGCATACCACATCACCTTGGCAGGAACCCTCTTCCTAGGGCGCTCGCCACCAACATCACCAGGGTCATCTCTTTTGATCTTATACCACAATGCACCACATATCGAGCATGCATTCAAATCCTCGTACGCACCGCGGTAGAGGATGCAGTCATTAGGGCATGCATGTATCTTCTGCACCTCCAATCCTAGAGGGCATACGACCTTCTTTGCTGCGTACGTACTGTCGGACAATTCGGTATCGTTTGGAAGCTTCTTCTTCAATATTTTCTGTAGCTTCTCAAATCCTTTGTCAGGCACAACATTCTCTGCCTTCCACTGCAGCAATTCCAGTATGATACCGAGCTTTGTGTTGCCATCTTCGCAATTGGGGTACAAACCTTTTTGTGATCCTCTAACATGCGATCGAACTTCAGCTTCTCCTTTTGACTTTCGCACTGTCTCCTTGGATCAACAATGACCTGGCGGAGATCATCATCGGGCACATTGTTTGGTTCCTCTTGATCTTCAGCAGCTTCCCCCATTGCAGCATCACCGTATTCAGGGGCACATAGTTGTCATTGTCCTCTTCTTCTTCGCTGTCTTCCATCATAACCCCTATTTCTCCGTGCTTGGTCCAAACATTATAGTGTGGCATGAAACCCTTATAAAGCAGGTGGGTGTGAAGGGTTTTCGAGTCAGAGTAATACCTTCCCACATATAGGGCATGGACAACACATAAAACCATTTTGCGTGTTTGCCTCAGCCTTTCGAGAAAATTATGCACGCCCTTAATGTACTCGGAGGTGTGTCTGTCGCCGTACATCCATTGCCGGTTCATCTGCGTGCATTATATATAATTAAGTGTGTCAAAAACCATTATAGAACAACACGAATAGATAAGTGACCAAATTAATAGAAGTTCACCATCACATTAAAACCAAAGTACATAAATAGTTCTCATTGAACAACATATAGCTCTCTAGAGCATCTAATTAAACCATAAATTGAAACTATGTAAAACATTTCAATGCAACAACAAATGCGATCATAATTGCAGTCAAGGTAATAATTGATCCAACGGCATAATGATACCAAGCCTCAGTATGAATGGCATATTTTCTAATCTTTCTAATCTTCAAGCGCATTGCATCCATCTTGATCTTGTGATCATCGACGAGATCCGCAACATGCAACTCCAATATCATCTTCTCCTCCTCATTTTTTTATTTTTTCCTTCAAGTAATTGTTTTCTTCTTCAACTAAATTTAATCTCTCGACAATAGGGTTGGCTGGAATTTCCGGTTCACATACATCCTAGATAAATAAAATCTATGTCACGTTGGTCGGCATAATTGTCATAAACAATAAATGAACCAAATAGTTATAAAAGATAATATATACCACATCTGAATCATAGACAGGACGAGGGCCCACGGGGGCGAGTACCAAAACCATCGCACTATATATTAACAAGCAATAATAAAAGTAAGAAAATTAGACAAGTATCTATCTAATCATACAAGTAAGAATTTTTTTCCTTTGAGAAAGAAGATAAGAACAAGAGGCTCACCATGGTGGTGCCGACGACAAGATCGGCGCGGGCGATCGACGGCAGTGAAGACAGGGACGGGACGTGACGGAGATGAGATTTGTGATTAGGAACCTAGTTGATGTTGAAGATCCTCCACGGCAACGACGCCAGAAATTCATTTTGATGTCTGCTAGAACTACGTCGGTATTTCCCCAAAGAGGAAGGGATGATGCAGTATAGTGACGGTAGGTATTTCCCTCAGTGATGAGACCAAGGTTATCGAACCAGTAGGAGAACCTCCTCACACCACGTAAACAACACCTGCACACAAATAACAAATACTTGCAACCCGATGTGTTAAAGGGGTTGTCAATCCCTTCCGGGTACGGTGCCTCAAGATAGGCACATAATGTGAGGTAAAAGTGGTAGATAGGATAAATAGATCGCGGAACAAATAAATTGCAGCAAGGTATTTTTATATTTTTGGTTTAATATATTTGAAAATAAATGCAAACGAAAATAGATCGCAAAGGCAAATATGATGAAAAGAGACCCGGGGGCCGTAGGTTTCAGTAGTGGCTTCTCTCAAGAAAAATAGCAAACGGTGGGAAAACAATTACTGTTGGGCAATTGATAGAACTTCAGATAATCATGATGATATCCAGGCAATGATCATTATATAGGCATCACGTCCAAGATTAGTAGACCGACTCCTGCCTGCATCAACTACTATCACTCCACACATCGACCGCTATCCACCATGCATCTAGTGTATTAAGTTCATGGGAAAACGGAGTAAAGCAATAAGAACGATGACATGATGTAGACGCGATCCGTTTATCTATTGCGGAGATATAGATCTTATCTTGTTATCCTTACTAGCAACGATACATACGTGTCGGTTCCCCTTCTATCACTGGGATCAAGCACCGTAAGATCGAACCCACTACAAAGCACCTCTTTACATTGCAAGATAAATAGATCAAGTTGGCCAAACAAAACCCAAATACCGGAGAAGAAATACGACGCTATAAGCAATCATGCATATAAGAGATCAAAGAAGACTCAAATTACTTTCATGGATAAAAACATAGATCTGATCATAAACTCAAAGTTCATCGGATCCCAACAAACACACCGCAAAAAGACTTACATCATATGAATATCCAAGAGACCATTGTATTGATAATCAAGAGAGAGAGAGAGAGAGAAAGAGAGGAAGCCATCTAGCTACTAACTACAGACCCGTAGGTCTACAAAGAACTACTCACGCATCATCGGAGAGGCACCAATGGAAGTGGTGAACCCCTCCATGACGGTGTCTAGATTGGATCTGGTGGTTCTGGACTCTGCGGTGGCTGGAATTGATTTTCGTCGACTTCCCTAGGATTTCTGGAATATTGGGGTATTTATAGAGCAAAGAGGCGGTTCAGGGGGCACCCGAGGTGGGCACAACGCACCAGGGCACGCCTGGGCCTCCTGGCGCACCCTGGTGGGTGCTGCTCCCCTCGAGCCACGCCAAGGTGCTTTCTTGGCCCACTGGATGTCTTCTGGCCCAAAAAAATCCTCCAGGAGTTTCGTTGCATTTGGACTCCGGATATTGATTTCCTGCGATGTAAAAAACATGCAGAAAACAGCAACTGGCACTGGGCACTATGTCAATAGGTTAGTACCAAAAAATGATATAAAATGACTAAAAAATGATTATAAAACATCCAAGAATGATTATATAACAGCATGGAACAATAAAAACTGATAGATACGTTGGAGACGTATCAGCATCCCCAAGCTTAATTCCTGCTCGTCCTCGAGTAGGTAAATGATAAAACAGAATTTTTGATGTGGAATGCTGCCTAACATGTTCATCATATTTATTTTCTTTATGGCATTGACATATGGACTTTTATATTATTCAAAGCAATAGTTTAGTTTTGACATGGAGACTTTAATACTCAAGCATACTGAGGGAGTCCTGGATTAGGGGGTATCCGGACAGCCAGACTATATCCTTTGGCCGGACTGTTGGATTATGAAGATACAAGATTGAAGACTTCGTCCCGTGTCCGGATGGGACACTCCTTGGCGTGGAAGGCAAGCTTGGCAATACGGATATGTAGATCTCCTTCCATGTAACCGACTCTGTGTAACCCTAGCCCCCTCCGGTGTCTATATAAACCGGAGGGTTTAGTCCGTAGGACAAAAGAACAACAATCATACCATAGGCTAGCTTCTAGGGTTTAGCCTCCTCGATCTTGTGATAGATCAACTCTTGTAATACTCATATCATCAAGATCAATCAAGCAGGAGTAGGGTTCTACCTCCATCGAGAGCGCCTGAACCTGGGTAAAAACATCGTGTCCCCCGTCTCCTGTTACCATCTGCCTAGACGCACAGTTCGGGACCCCCTACCCGAGATCCGCCGGTTTTGACACCGACATTGGTGCTTTCATTGAGAGTTCCTCCGTGTTGTCATCGTTAAGTTTGATGGCTCCTTCGATCATCGATAGCGATGCAGTCCAGGGTGAGACTTTTCTCCCCGGACAGATCTTTGGATTCGGCGGCTTCGCACTGCGGGCCAACTCGCTTGGCCATCTGGAGCAGATCAAGAGTTACGCCCCTGGCCACCAGGTCAGGTTTGGAAGCTTAAACTACACGGCCGACATCCGCGGAGACTTGATCTTCGATGGATTCGAGCCCCTGCCGAGTGCGCCGCACGGTCACGATGAGCATGATTTAGCTCTAGCATCGGACAGTGTTTAGGAGACCGCACCGGCAATCGCTCCGACCCTCAATTCAGAGCCAATTGCGCCATCCATGGACGGGCGGATAGACCCCGCCACGGAGGCCGCATTCCCAGCGGCGATCGAGCCAAGTATCGACCTTACCCTTCACGAGAGCCGTGACGCCAAACTGCCGGATTCTTCCCCGGCCACGGACTCCTTACCGCCTGCGCTCGTGCCTATCGAATCCGACTGGGCGCCGATCATGGAGTTCACCTCCGTGGATATCTTTCAGCACTCGCCCTTCGGCGACATACTGAACTCATTAAGGTCTCTCTCCTTGTCAGGAGAGTCCTGGCCGAACTATTCCGGCAGGATTGGGATGCGGATGACGAAGAAATTCGCCGCCCACGCACCACCCACTTAGTAGCCACTGTCGATGATTTGACCGACATGCTCGACTTTTACTCCGAAGACATCGACGGTATGGAAGACGATGCAGGAGACGAACAGGAACCACTGCCCACAGGGCACTCGACAGCCACCTCATCATATGATATATATATGGTGGACACACCCAAAGAAGGCAATGGCGACGGGACAACGGAGGATGACCCCTCCAAGAAGCAACCCAAGCGCCGACGTCAGCGGCGCCACTCCAAGTCTCGCCATGGTAAAAACGGTGATACCGACACAGGAGATAATAGCACTCTGGACAGTGCCAAAGATGACGATAATCCCCTCCAGCAAGATTTAGAGCAGGAGGACGGAGAAGCCAGCCCTCCCGAGAGAGCGGCAGATGGAGAGACGGAGGATGATAATTACATGGCTCCCTCCGAAGACGAGGCAAGCCTCGACGATAATGAATTTGTCATGCCTGAGGATCCCGTCGAGCAAGAGCGCTTCAAGCACCGGCTTATAGCCACGGCAAATAGCCTTAAGGAAAAGCAACAGCAGCTTCGAGCTGATCAAGGTTTTCTAGCTGACAGATGGACTGAAGTCCTTGCGGCCGAGGAATATGAACTCGAACGCCCCTCCAAGAGTTACCCAAAGCGCAGGCTGCTACCCCGACTGGGGGAGGAAGCATTGAAACCTACATCTCCAGCGTATGACGTGGCTGATCGGCCACCTCGTGGCCGCGGCAGAGCGGCATTCCAGCCAAAAGCTCAGCCCGCACCCCGACGCCACTCAAATAAAAATGTCAAGGCACGGGGAAATACGCTAGACCTGCGAGACGTATTGGAGGACAAAGAAAAACACGCAAGATCGATCTACGGATGACGAGGGCGCGCCACTACGCGAGACGATAACCATCACGCCGGATACAGTAAAAGTAAATCCGGCCGGGACGAACACAGTGGACAAGACTCATTTGAGCTGCGTCCCGATATAACCTAGTACAGAGGCGCCGCACACCCCCTATGCTTCACAGACGAAGTGATGGATCACCAAATCCCAGAGGGTTTCAAAGCCGTGAATATCGAATCATACAACGGTACAACAGATCCCGTGGTATGGATCGAGGACTTCCTCCTGCACATCCACATGGCCCGCGGTGACGATCTACACGCCATCAAATACCTCCCACTCAAACTCAAAGGACCAGCTCGGCATTGGCTCAACAGCCTGCCAGCAGAATCCATTGGCTGTTGGGAAGATCTGGAAGCCGCATTCCTCGACAACTTCCAGGGCACTTATGTGCGACCACCAGATGCCGATGACTTGAGCCACATAATCCAGCAGCCATAGGAATCGGCCAAGCAATTCTGGACACGGTTCCTGACAAAGAAAAATCAAATTGTCGATTGTCCGGATGCAGAGGCCCCAGCAGCTTTTAAGCAAAACATCCGCGACGATTGGCTCGCCCGGCACCTTGGCCAGGAAAAACCGAAATCTATGGCAACCCTCACGACACTCATGATTCGCTTTTGCGCGGGAGAGGACAGTTGGCTAGCTCGCAGTAATAACATATCAAAGAACCCTAGTACCTCGGATACCAAGGATAGCAATGGCAGGTCACGTCGCAACAAACACAAGCGCCGCATCAACAGCGACAACACCGAGGATACGACAGTCAATGCCGGATTCAGAGGCTCTAAACCCGGTCAGCGGAAAAAGCCATTCAAAAGAAGCACTCCGGGCCCGTCCAGCTTGGACCGTATACTCGATCGCTCGTGTCAAATACACGTCACCCCCGACAAGCCAGCCAAGCACACCAACAGAGAATGTTGGGTGTTCAAGCAGGCCGGCAAGTTAAATGCCGAGAACAAGGATAAGGGGCTACATAGAGATGACGAGGAGGAGCCCTGGCCGCCAAACACCGGAGGACAGAAAAGGTTCCCCCCACAAGTGCGGACGGTGAACATGATATACGCAACCCACATCCCCAAGAGGGAGCGGAAGCGTGCGCTAAGGGACGTGTATGCGTTGGAGCCAGTCGCCCCAAAGTTCAACCCATGGTCCTCCTGTCCAATCACCTTCGATCGCAGGGACCACCCCACTAGTATCCGTCATGGCGGATTCGCCGCACTGGTCCTAGACCCAATCATCGACATATTTCACCTCACTCGAGTCCTTATGGACGGCGGCAGCAGCCTGAACCTGCTTTATCAGGACACAGTGCGCAAAAAGGGTATAGACCCCTCAAGGATCAAACTCACAAAAACGACCTTCAAAGGCGTCATACCAGGTGTAGAGGCCCATTGCACAGGCCCAGTCACACTGGAAGTGATCTTCGGATCCCCAGATAACTTTCGAAGCGAGGAGTTAATCTTCGATATAGTCCCGTTTCGCAGTGGCTATCACACACTGCTCGGGCGAACCGCATTCGCGAGATTCAATGCGGTACCACATCATGCATACCTCAAGCTCAAGATGCCAGGACCTCGGGGGATCATCACAGTCAATGGAAACACAGAGTGCTCTCTCCGCACGGAGGAGCACACTGCGGCCCTCGCAGCAGAAGCGCAAAGCAGCCTCTTAAGGCAATCAACCAGTTCGGCGATCAGACACCCGGACACGGTCAAGCGCGCCTGGAGTAATCTGCAACAAGACCGCCTGGCACGTTCTGAGCTCGCATAGCAATGCGGCCCCCACCCCAGTCCCAGCCAAACGGTGAAATCCGTGCCACGCGTACATAATTACGCATTGAAAATACCATGGGCATAGGGGGGGGGCACGACTACGGCACGCCCCAAAACGCGGCTCAACCACACTAGGGGCTTCCCGCTTTGTTATTTTTTCTCTCTTTCAGGACTTTACTCTCTGGAAACCCCGTCCGGCAGTACGATTGCCGGACACACGATACAACAACCAAGGAGGCAGAAAACTACGTCGCACGATGGAACTCCCAGGTGGTCTCTGATAACGAGTAAAATACCTACTTTAAATACCATTCCTCAGCTTGCCCTTGGAGGGGACATGTCAAATAGTCCTACTTTTTGCTTATCGCACTACTTGTATCATTTTGCTTCAACGCACCCTTTTGAATAAACAATGCATAGCACTAGTCTATTATCGCATTCTCTATTTCTTTTTATATATATGTTCATTCATGACATTCAGCACCCGTACACTCTGGTACGGCCAATACGCCAGGGGCTTAAGCGTACCCCATAATACGGCGTGAGAAGTCCGAACACTTTCGACAGTGTGACACCCTGAACTTATAGCATTATATGCATCAACTCCGAATCATGTCTTGGGTCAATAGTTGGGTTTACCAGGCTCCCATGTTTTGTTAACTTACGTTCTGCTATATCGGCTAAGGTAGCATTGTGAGAACTACTGCGATTGTGGCCCGGTTCATCTGGGCAAGCACCTCAGTAGAGAAAGCTAAAACTGACTGTCATGATAAGGCGAGAGCTGGTCGCTGTTCGAAAGGTCTCGAGTCCCTAAAGACTTATGCCGCTTAGGGCGAGGAGTCGACTTTGTCCGGCTTAGGCGTGTATAGCGCCCCAAATTCGGCCTTCCAAATACTAGGGGCTTTGCCAAAATTTAAAATTGTAGACTTCTATGGCTAAGTGAGAGTGATAAAGCATTATAGTCCGATTGCCTTGTTCGTTGCGCTGAGCACGTCCCTCGAAGGACCCAACAATGGGAAAAAGAGTGCTCAGATTTATCCCGAACACCCCAGCACTCATGGCATGGGGGTAGAAGCCGACGACTGGCCATCTCTCAGATTTGATAAACAGCGGCACAAAAGGTAATATTTTAAATTCAAACAAGCGTTGCATAGCGCATATGAACAAGTTTTCATAATACAGGATCACATGAGCAAGTTCATTCAAAAATTACATCCTTCGCACACTCGTCCGCCACAAGATGGGCACCCTTCAAGACACCCTCATAATACATTTCAGGGTGGCGATGCTCCTTGCCCTGCGGCGACCCCTCCTTCACCAGCTTCTCGGCGTCCATCTTGGCCTAGTGCACCTTCGCACGGGCAAATGCCCGGTGTGCACCTTCGATGCAGATGGACCGCTTTATGACTTCCAGCCATGGGCAGGCATCCACAAGCCGCCTCACCAGGCCGAAGTAGCTGTTGGGAAGGGAGTCGCCAGGCCACATCCGGACTAGAAGGCGCCTCATGGCCTGTTCGACCGCCTTATGCAGCTCGACCAGTTGCTTCAGCTGGTCGCTCACAGGCATCGGGTGTTCGGTCCCAGTATACTAAGGCCAGAACAACTTCTCCGTCGAGCTTCCCTCCTCGGCCTGGTAATACTTTGCGGCATCCGACACGCTGCGGGGCAAATTTGCGAATGCTCCTGGAGAGCTCCGGACTCTGGTAAGTAACAAGTAATTTACTTTCACATGCTTGCTTTGCATAATGAATGCCTTACCCGCCGCTATCTTCTTCATCGCCTCAATTTCCTGGAGGGCCTTTTGGGCTTCAGCCTTGGCATGCTTTGTGCTCTCGAGGGCCACGGCAAGCTCGGACTCTCGCGTCTTCGAGTCAAGCTCCAAAGTCTCATGCTTCTTCACGAGAGCCTGGAGCTCTTGCTGCACCTCGCCCACCCGTGCCTCTTGTTTCTCCTGCTCGGTGCGCTCCTTGGCCGCTTTGTTTTTGGCCTCGGACAGTGCTTGCTTCAGGGCCGCCACTTCGGTCGTGGCCCCTGGCACATTCATGATGATCCTATCATTTTGCAACCACATCTTTTTTTTATATATATAGACAAGGTATTACTTACCTTTGTTCTCCTCGAGCTGCCTCTTGGTAAGGCCGAGCTCTTTTTCGGACCGCTCGAGGTTTTGCTTCAATGCGGCGGCCTCCGCAGTCAGTGCGGCAGAGGCCAGCAGGGAAGCCTGCATGTGCATATAGACATATTTGCATTAGAATCCTGCAGATATTATTTGATCCTCTATTCAGCTTTTCTATGTGAACACCAAACAGAGCATCAGGGGCTACTGTCTATGCGGTAATATTTCCCTATATTTTAAATACTTACCTCAAAGCCTGTTAGAAGGCTGGCACATGCCTCAGTCAGTCCGCTCTTGGCGGACTGAACCTTCTTGATCACCGCACTCATAATAGTGTGGTGCTCTTCGTCGATGGAAGCGCCAGGAAGCGCTCCCAGCAGGTTGTTCGGTGCCTCTAGATGGACAGAGGTCACCGACACGGGCGGCTTGCCCCTCTTGACAGGGGGCCGCCTGCCGGAGTCCGAAACCACTGGAGGTTCTGGAGCGGTGTTCGGCTGCGGGCCGGACGTGGAGCCCTTGGGAGTCTTGCTCCCTTTGTGCCTGAAGTCCGGAAGGTTGCCTTGAGGCGCCTCTAGGACTACCTCCCCTCGGCTCGGTGCCCCTTGAGACAATGCATCGACATTGTCCGTGGGGTGAGGAGAGGAGGCGGTCGGAAGTGAATCGCTATTCATATCCGACGAATCCAAGGAGCCGCTCGACGAGGATACATCGATGCGGGCTCGGGACGGACTGCATGACCATATTCGGCGTTAGGAGAAGCAGTGCAATTAAAGTATGCCATGAGTTACTCTGGTATCCGAATACTTACGACTTCACCAGGGGCTTGGCCCTGGGTAACCACTCGTCTTCACTGTCAGCAGCGGTGGTGGAATAGTCCAGGAGGAGAGTCCTTCCCTTCTTGGACCCTTCGGCCTCCCCGGTTGGGGCGGCCTTCCTTTTCTTTTCTCCCCCGGCTGGAGGGGGAGAATCCTCCTCTTCTTCCTCCTCGTCTTCATGGGAGGAGTGCGCTTCGGAGTGTTGGGACGACGAGTCCGATGTAACCCGGCGCCGGAGACCCTTCCTGGTCCTCGTGGTCTTCTTCTCTGGCACCACGTAAGGTGCCGGAACCAGCATCTCCACTAAGCGAGCGTCTGCTGGGTCTTCGGGCAGAGGGGCTGGGCAGTCGATCTGTTCGGCCGTCTCTTGCCATTCTTGTCAAAGGTATGGGAGCTTAGATCCCGCGTATGATTATACTGGGGAAAATGAATGCCCTATAAGTAATAAAAGAGCTTACCGCGCCGGCTTGGTGCTACGTGCTGAGTCCGCGATCCTCGGTAAGGGGAGGGGGAACCTCGGCACTCTTGAACAGCACCCTCCAGACGTCCTTGTGCATCGTGTCGAAGAGCTTGCTCAGAGTCTGGTGCTGGGCTGGGTCGAACTCCCACAATTTGAACGCCCGTTGTTGACACGGAAGGATCCGGTGGATGAGCATGACCAGGACTATGTTGACAAGCTTGAGCTTCCTATTTATCATATTTTGGATGCAGGTCTGGAGTCCGGTCAGCTCTACCGAATTACCCCAGGGCAGGCCCTTCTCTTTCCAGGAGGTGAGCCGCGTGGGGATTCCGGATCGGAATTCGGGGTCCGCCGCCCATTTGGTGTCGCGCGGCTCGGTGATGTAGAACCACCACGATTTCCACCCCTTTATGGTCTCCACATGGGAGCCCTCGAGCCATGTGACGCTGGGCATTTTGCCCACCATGGCGCCTCCGCACTCCGCCTATTGGCCGCCCACCACCTTTGGCTTGACGTTGAAGGTCTTCAGCCATAAGCCGAAGTGGGGCTTGATGCGGAGGAAGGCCTCACACACCACGATAAACGCCAAGATGTTGAGGATGAAGTTCGGGGCCAAATCATGAAAATCCAGGCCGTAGTAGAACATGAGCCCACGGACGAATGGGTGGAGGGGAAATCCCAGTCCGCGGGGGAAGTGGGTAAGGAATACTACCCTCTCATGGGGCCTGGGGGTAGGGATGATCTGCCCCTCATATGGGGGCCGGTGTGCGATATCCTCGGACAGGTATCCGGCTCCCTCAGCTTTTTGACATCTCCCTTCGTGACGGAGGAGACCATCCACTTGCCTCCCGCTTCGGACATGTTTGGAGAGGTTTGAGGAGAAGGATGCGGACTTGGGCGCTGGAGCTCGATTGCACGAGAATGGATGAGCAAGGAGGAAGAAGGCGTGGGTAGGAAAAGGTGAACCCTTATCCATTTATAAGGGCGGACGAAACTATGCACCCCCACCAGCCTGGTAAAACTCGCTTATCCCCCAAGCGCCATAATTGATGGCGTGGTTGGGTTACCCACGTCCGTATTGATGGGAATCCCGTGATAAAGGGGACACGATCTCTGCTTCGACCAGACGTGCCAAGGAAACCGCCTCGCGAAACACGTGAGTTTGGTTTTGACATGGAGACTTTAATACTCAAGCATACTGAGGGAGTCCTGGATTAGGGGGTATCCGGACAGCCGGACTATATCCTTTGGCCGGACTGTTGGATTATGAAGATACAAGATTGAAGACTTCGTCCCGTGTCCGGATGGGACTCTCCTTGGCGTGGAAGGCGAGCTTGGCAATACGGATATGTAGATCTCCTTCCTTGTAACCGACTCTGTAACCCTAGCCCCCTCCGGTGTCTATATAAACCGGAGGGTTTAGTCCGTAGGACAAAAGAACAACAATCATACCATAGGCTAGCTTCTAGGGTTTAGCCTCCTCGATCTCGTGGTAGATGAACTCTTGTAATACTCATATCATCAAGATCAATCGAGGAGGGGTAGGGTTTTACCTCCATCGAGAGGGCCCGAACCTGGGTAAAAACATCGTGTCCCCCGTCTCCTGTTACCATCCGCCTAGACGCACAGTTCGGGATCCCCTACCCGAGATCCGCCGGTTTTGACACCGACACATACCAACAAGCAACCATGTCTTTCAAAATATCAACACTAAAGCAAGTTATCCCTAGCCCATCATGCTCAATCATTGACCCATTCATGAAACACACTCGAATATTAGCTACACCCAATGCTCAAATACGATCATAGTGCCCCTTAGTTGGTGCTTTATAAGAGAAGATGGAGACACAAATTCAAAATAAAAATTGCGTAAGTAAAAGAAAGGCCCTTCACGGAGGGAAGTAGTGATTTGTAGAGGTGCCAGAGCTCAAAGCTTAAATTGAGAGATAAAAATTATTTTTGAGTGGCATACTTTTCCCACCAACGAAAATGACTTGGAGCATCCCAACACTTTCCATGATAGATACATCATAGGTAGTTCCCAAACAGAAAATAAAGTTTATTCCTTTTTCCACCATTACTTTCACTTTCCATGGCTAACCGTATCCACGGGTGTCCTCCATACCAACACTTTGCAAGGAATTTATTATTTTATAACGTAAAGTAAATTCATTATTAATTTCGGGACTGGGCATCCCTAGTACCTTTGTCGTACTCTCGTGCAATGACAAGTGAATAAACAATCATCGTGAGAATAACACATCTAGCATAGAAATATTGGCTACCTTTTACCGCTTCGCGAGCAGTAGAGCACACAAAAGAGAAATTTATTTTGAACATTAGAGGTAGCACATGCAAATTTGCTTAGAACGGCATGGAAATACCGCATATAGGTAGGTATAGTGGAATCATATGGAAAAACTGGTTTAAAGGGTTTTGGATGCACAAGTAGTGATCATACTTAGTGCAAAATGAAGGCTAGCAAAAAGATTGAGAACTGACCAACCAAAAAGCAAAAAATCTCATACCCAAGCATTAAGCATAAGTAAAACCGAATAATGCACCATAAGTAGGATATAAATTTCTTTGCATAACCATTGACTTTCGTGCTTGCATAGGGAATCAGAAACCTTAACATCAATATTCTTACTAAAGTACAATTACTCATCAACATGACTCACGTATCATATCGTCATATCTCAATACCGTTAGTAAGAATCAATTTTATTTTGTCCAATTATCTTCATGAAAGTTTTTATTATATCCTCCTTGTATATCTATCACTTTGGGACTATTTTCATATGTTGCTTTTGATAAGCTCAAACAAATATAAGTGAAGATCATGAGTATATTTTTTTTCTTTCTCTCAAAATAATCTAAGTGTAGCAAGAGATAATTTCTTAAAAATTTACTAACTCCCAAAAAAATCTAAGTGAAGCATGAGAGCATTTCTTCAAAATTAATAAAGCACACCGTGCTCAAAAAGATATAAGTGAAGTACTAGAGCAAATCCATGGCTCTAAAAATTTAAGTGAAGCATAGGAGCAAGCATTGCATAATTTTTGGCTTTCTCAAAAAGGTGTGTTCAGCAAGGATTCAACACTTAAGACACAAAGCAAGACAAGCAAAGACTCATTTCATACAAGATGCTCCAAGCAAAACTCATATCATGTGATGAATAACAATATAGTTTCAAGTAAAATACCGATGGTTGTTAGAAGAAAGCGGGGATGCCACTCGGGGGCATCCCCAAGCTTAGTTGCTTGCTACTTATTTGAATATTATCTTGGGGTGCCTTGGGCATCCCCAAGCTTAGCCTTTTGCTTATCCTTATTCCTTCATCCATCGTAAGATAACCCAAAACTTGAAAACTTCAATCACACAAAACTCAAACAAAACCTTCATGAGATCCGTTAGTATAAGAAACCAAACCACAACTATAAGTACTATAGAAAACCTATTCTTATTTTGTTTTTGCATTATATCTACTGTATTCCAACTTTTCTATGGCAAAAACTCATCAAATAAAACCATAGAATCATCACAAGAAGCACACAACGCAAAGAAAACAAAATCTGTCAAAAACAGAACAGTCTGTAGCAATCTGAATATTTCGAATACTTCTGAAACTCCAAAAATTCTGAAATTTTTAATATTCTGAAAAAATCAACTCAAAAGCACTCTACTAATAAAAATGACAAATAATATCATCGTGAGCGCAAAATTTACTGTTTTTCAGCAAGATCAAAAAAACTTTCACCCAAGTCTTCCCAAAGGCCTTTCTTGGCACAAACACTAATTAAAACACAAAAAGCACAATCATAACAGTAGCATAATTGTGCTAACACTCAAGAATAGGAAGCAAAAAGCAAAATAAATTTTATTCATTGTGTTGCCTCCCAACAAGCGCTTTTCTTTAAAGCCTTTTAGCTAGGCATTGCGATTTCAATGATGCTCACATGAAAGAGAAGAATTGAAGCACAAAGAGAGCATCATAAAACACGTGACAAACACATCTAAGTCTAACATACATCCTATGCATAGGCATTTTATAGCAAAAAAAATTATCAAGGCAAGCAAAAACTAGCATATGCAAGGAAAAAGTAAGAGACGATAGCAATCTCGACATGAAGAGAGGTAATTTAGTAACATGAAAATTTCTACAACCATATTTTCCTCTCTCATAATAATTACATGTAGGATCATAAGCAAATTCAACAAAATAGCTATCACAAAATATATTCTCAACACGATCCACATGCATGCAAAGTTGACACTCTTCCGAAATAGTGGGATTAACAATAACTAAAGTCATGACCTCTCCAAACCCACTTTTATCAAAAATTTCATAAGATTGAACATTCTCCAAATATGTGGGATCTAAAGTTGACACTCTTCCAAACTCATTTTTAATATTATTGCAACCATTTTTTTCAATCTCATATTCATCATGGGGCTTAAATAAATTTTCAAGATCATAAGAAGAATCACCCCAATCATGATCATTGCAATAAGTAGAGGACATATCAAAATTAGCATCCCCAAGCTTGGGGTTTTGCATATTATTAGCACAATTGACATTAATAGAATTTATAGTAAAATCATTGCAATCATGCTTTTGATTCAAAGAGCTATCATGAATCACTTCACAAATTTCTTCACCACAATTTTCAGATTCATGAATCTCAAGCAAAACTTCATAAAGATAATCTAATGTACTCAAATCACTAGCAATTTGTTCATGATAACTGGATCTCTTAAAAAGATTAGCAAGTGGATGAGGATCCATATCAATAAATTTTTAGCAAGCGAAGATGCAAGCAAACAGAAGACACATGACAACACAAGCAAACAAAAGATCGAACAAGAAAAAGGCAAACGAAAAAGAGGGCGAATAAAACTATTTTTTTTTGTGAAGTGGGGGAGAGGAAAACGAGAGGCAAATGGAAAATAATGTAAATTGCGAGGAGATGAGATTTGTGATTAGGAACCTGGTTGATGTTGAAGATCCTCCCCGACAACGGCGCCAGAAATTCCTTTTGATGTCTGCTAGAACTACGTCGGTATTTCCCCAAAGAGGAAGGGATGATGCAGTATAGCGAAGGTAGGTATTTCCCTTGGTGATGAGACCAAGGTTATCGAACCAGTAGGAGAACCTCCTCACACCACGTAAATAGCACCTGCACACAAATAACAAATATTCGCAACCCGACGTGTTAAAGGGGTTGTCAATCCCTTCCAGGTACGGCGCCTCAAGATAGGCAAATAACATGGGGTAAAAGTGATAGATAGTATAAATAGATCGCAGAGCAAATAAATTGCAGCAAATTATTTTTGTATTTTTAGTTTAATAGATCTGAAAATAAATGCAAAGGAAAATAGATCGCAAAGGCAAATATGATGAAAAGAGACCCGGGGGCCGTAGGTTTCACTAGTGCAATTATCCCTGGGTGGTTTTGGTAATTCCTAACAACATATAGCTCATTGAACTAATGCTATTTCTAGATAAACATTTCAGGAAAGTTCAATGATTGGCAAGGCATGTATTAGGAATGTGGACCCCTCAAAATGCTAAGGGCTCAAGCTCAAGACTCTACATTTTCATTTTAGTGATCCAAGATCACATTGAGTCCAGAGGAAAGCCAATACTATTAAAAGGGGATGAGGTGTTGCTTAATGGCTTGCTTGCTCAAAATGCTTAGTGATATGATCCAAACGCCCTCAACCACATTCTCATATCCACATATGTCCCAAACCAAAAGTCAAACTCGGCCCTACCGATTTGATCTATCCGGCGCCACCGAGTTCACTTGACATAGCCACTGCCACAAACCCTAGTCACTTCGGTCTCATCGATAGGGATCTCGGTCTCACCGAGATGGGATTGCAAACTCTCCGTTTCCCTTCGTAACGTTTCGGTCTAACCAAGATGAGTGATCGGTCCCACCGAGTTTACAATGCAAACTCTCTGTTTCCCTTTCGTAACGTTTCGGTCTCACCGAAATGAGAGAATCGGTCCCACCGAGTTTGCCTGACGAACTCTCTAGTTAGCTTATTACCAATATCGGTCCCATCGAGTTTGTGTAATCCGTCTCACCGAGATTACATTATGCCCTAACCCTAATGAAATCGGTCCCACCGAGTTGACATGTCGGTCCCATCAAAAAGCCTAACGGTCACATTATGAACTAAATCGGTCTGACCGAGTTTTCTGATTCGGTCCCACCGAGTTTGGTAAATTGTGTGTAACGGTTAGATTTTATGTGGAGGCTATATATACCCCTCCACCCACTCTTCATTCATGGAGAGAGCCATCAGAACATGCGTACACTTCTACCATTCATTTTCTGAGAGAGAACCACCTACTCATGTGTTGAGACCAAGATATTCCATTCCAACCACATAAATCTTGACCTCTAGCCTTCCCAAGTTGCTTTCCACTCAAATCATATTTCCACCAAATCCAAATCCATGAGAGAGAGTTGAGTGTTGGGGAGACTATCATTTGAAGCAAAAGAGCAAGGAGTTCATCATGAACACACCATCTATTACCTTTTGGAGAGTGGTGTCTCCTAGATTGGTTAGGTGTCACTTGGGAGCCTCCGTCAAGATTGTGGAGTTGAACCAAGGAGTTTGTACGGGCAAGGAGATCGCCTACTTCGTGAAGATCTACCCAAGTGAGGCAAGTCCTTCGTGGGCGATGGCCATGGTGGGATAGACAAGGTTGCTTCTTCGTGGACACTTCGTGGGTGGAGCCCTCCGTGGACTCGCGCAGCCGTTACCCTTCGTGGGTTTAAGTCTCCATCTACGTGGATGTACGATAGCACCACCTATCGGAACCACGGATAAAAAATCTCCGTGTCTACATTGCGTTTGCTCCCTCAAACTCCTCCCTTTACCTTCATGTGCAATGTTTTACATTCCGCTGCTATACTCTTAGAATTGCATGTGTAGGTTGATTGCTTGACTTGTGCTAAGTTGCTAAAATCTGCCGAGACATAAAATTGGGAAAAGGCTAGATTTTTATTTGGTCAAGTAGTCTAATCACCCCCCTCTAGACATACTTTCGATCCTACAAGTGGTATTAGAGCTACGGTCTCCATTTTCCTTGATTTCCATAGCTTTTGGTGATCATAGCCTTGGTTTCACAACCTAGGAGAGTATGGTGTCTAGCGAGGGTAATTACCACCGTAGAGGTCCTTAGTTTGATGGTACTAATTTTGCTAGTTGGAAGCATAAGATGAAAATGCATATTTTTGGACATAACCCCACCGTGTGGGCTATTGCGTGTATTGGCTTGCAAGATGAATTCTTTGATGGGAGAACCGAACCATGAAGCTACCGTAGAAGAGTTGAAGATGCTGCAATACAATGCTCAAGCTTGCGATATCCTCTTCAATGGATTGTGCCCCGAAGAATTCAACAAAATCAGCCGTTTTGAGAATGCAAAGGAAATTTGGGATACTTTGATTGATATGCACGAGGGTACCGACTCCGTCAAGGAATCCAAATTGGATGTGCTTCAAAGTCAGCTTGACAAGTTCAAAATGAAGGATGGTGAAGGTGTCGCTGAAATGTACTCTAGGCTTGCTCTCATCACAAATGAGATTGCCGGCTTAGGAAGTGAAGAGATGACCGACAGATTCATCATCAAGAAGATCCTAAGAGCCTTGGATGGAAAATATGATAGCGTGTGCACATTGATCCAAATGATGCCGAATTACAAAGATCTCAAGCCTACGGAAGTCATTGGAAGAATTTTTGCTCATGAGATGTCACTCAAGGATAAGGAAGAGCTTCACAACAAGTCAAGTGGTGCTTACAAAGCCTCATGTGATGCTCCTACATCATCAAGTGAGAAACAAACCTTCAATGAGGAATTGAGCCTAATGGTGAAGAATTTCAACAAGTTCTACCAGAGTAGAAACAAGGAAAGAAGTTCCAACTCAAGGTCCTACCATGACAAAAGATCTTCGAGTCATAAGGTAATTGCTACAATTGTGGAAGACCCGGACACTACTCCAATGAGTGTACGGCTCCCTACAAAATAATAGAAGATTCACCCAAAAGGAGAAGTAGAAGAGAAGAATCACCACCAAGAGAGAGAAGGAGTAGAGATGATCATTACGAACGAAGAACCTCTCGGAGAAGCAAGGATTCGGAAAGGAAGGACAAATCATCAAAGAGCTACACAAAATGAAGACATCAAGCTCATGTTGGTGAATGGGTATCCGGCTCCGATTCCGACCATCACTCCGACTCCAAATATACTCAAGATGAAGGTGTTGCCGGTCTAGCACTTGTGTCAACCAACTCCTTCGACATATTTGACTCACCAAATGAAGGAATTGGAAGATGCTTCATGGCTAAAGGCCCAAAGGTATCACACCCCGAGTATGTTGATTTTAATAGTGACGAAGATGATTTGCTAGGAGGTGATGATTTACTTGTTGACAACTCTAGTTATGAAGACTATGATGAACTTGCTATTAATCATGCTAATCAAGATAAAATGAATGACGATGATAATAAGGAGATTGAGCGTCTAACGAAAGAACTAAACACTCTTAAGTTAGCTCATGAAACTAGCTTGGAAGATCATCTAGAACTTTTAAAGACTCATGAGAAGCTACGCTTTGAAAAGCTCAACCTTGAGCAAGAGCATGGGTTCTTAAAAGCAATCAATGATGATATTCGTAAGAAAAGTTCTTCTTACATTGCTAAGCGTTTACTCTTGTATACTTGCATGCCACAAGTTAAAACTAGCAACAAGAGTAAGAAAGATTCTTCTTCTAGTAGTAACAATAATCATGCTAAACCCAATGTTGTTGCTTCTAGTAGTTCTCTTGATTCCACTAATGATTCTCTTAGCCAAGTTACACTTGAGGAAGAAAATAGCTTATTGAAGGGAATTATAGAGAAATGTTTTTACAAGAGCCTTGCCGGAAGTAAGCAATTTGAGGAAATTGTATGCAAGCAAGGAAGGCACCGGAAGAATCAAGGTGTTGGTTTTGAACGAGAGTTCAGTGCCAATGGAGTTGAGTGGGAAGAAGATCAATACCCCATGACAAAGTTCGTTCCTCAACAAGAGAAGTATGATCCTACTTCTTTTCAAGGGACACAAGCTCAATATGATCTTCCACCACAAGACCACAAGCAAAAAGGCAAGGACAAGCTTCAAGAGGAGATTGATGCATTTGAAGAAGCTCCCAAGGCCTTGGTCAAGTGGGTTCCCAAGACTACATCAAGTTCTACTTCATCAAGTATGACTACAACTGCAAGGATTCCCATCAAGATGAGGTGGATCCCAAAGAAGAAGAACTAGAGAGTTCTTGAGGGTGACTCCACCAACATATTTCACTCATATCATCTTGGCAAGGACGAGTGCAAACAACTTCCACATCTTACACTAGTTCAAGGAGTCACAAACCCTCTTGTTGGTAAGACAAGTGACAAGGTAACCTAATGCTTTCATGGACATCATCATGTGTGAACATCAATCTATGTCTATGGATATCCTTGTTTGTTCCTTGTGGGACTAACCCGTGTAGGTATTGAAAGTGCAACTCACTCCAATGGATTGCTCCGAATGATCTACATCAACATTGAGCATCCACATCTTCAACACCTACATGAAGTCATCATCGACAAAACCTAAGGTTAGTTCATCCCTCTTGGGGGGATATCACATCTAGGGGAGCTTTACTCTAAGAATTGAGCTAAAGCAACTCTAATGGTGTGAACACAATAATGCTTTATGTAAAAGTGGTAACCCCACTTGTGCTTAAACGATGAGTATGACCTATGATCAAATGTTCTCATTTGACTCCTAAGTAAATATACTCATATATAGATGACCTAGTCATCGCCAATTGCTTGATAGATGCTAGAGTGTTTGTGCATGCTTTGCCACATATTTCATTTGTCATTTTATTGTGTGAGCATGTTGATTGCATATTTTACTCATTCGAGGACATCCACTTGTTGCTTTGATTGTTTGGCTTTTCTATTTTGCCAAGTGGATGGACAAGAATGCCTAAGAACCTCCTCAAGCTATCGATGCTTTTCTCGTCTCAAACTCTATTCATGCTACATCACAAAGTTTGATCAAATCAGTTTCGAACCACTCTGTGTGAGGAGCACTCGGAGTCTCCGATTCATCATAGACTTAAACTTCCAAAACCTCTTTGTGCATTTCGGTATGACCGAGTCATTCACTTCGGTCACACCGAGTTCGCTAAGTTGATCTTGGTTTTCAATCTCGGTGCAACCGATTAGAACTTTTCGGTCACACCGAGTTGCAGTAACTGCTTGCGATTCTGCATCTCCGTGCCACCGAGTTGTTCCACTCGGTCACACCGACAGGGTCGGGATATATATACCCACGGGCGAGATTTTGGAAATTTCTTCAAACTCCTCAGCCTGCACGTGTCCTGCTCTGCCGCCTCAGGTCTCGGATCGTCTCCTCGCCGCCAGCGACCTCCCGCCGCTGTCAACGGAATTATGCTTCGTCGTTGCCGCCGTAGTGAACTCACTGCTGAGTTAGGGTATGAGTTCGATACTTTGTGCTATTTCCTTACTCCGATTCTTAGCACATTGCTTTGCCATGATCTTTACCAAGTATGAAATCAATCTATCCAGAGAAAACTTCCTTTAGTTTAGGTTTGATTCAAAATTTAGGGTTAGGTTTCCACCGAACTCATCTCGGACCGACCAAGTTGTAGAAATCGGTCCCACCGATTTGGCTTAGGCCATTGCACATGCGCTTTTCGGTCTGACCGAAAATTGCAAGTCGGTGCGACTGAGTTCAACTCTTCGTGAAACCATAGCAATATCGGAGTCATCGAACTGTGACTCGGTCTGACCGAGTTCACTAGTTTAGACTCCAAAAGTTGCTTCGGTGTCACCGAGTTTAACAAATCGGTAGCTCCGAAATGCTTTCTGGGGATAACTAAAACTAAGTTTTTGACTCATCTGTTTTGCAAAATCTCTGCACTTTGTGATGCTCATCTACTCTACCTCATCTATATCTATTCACAGGGTCTGCTGTCAGTTTGCTTTGTCAGAATGTCTGACCAGAGTGATAGCCAGAACAAATCAGAAGAGCAAGTGCATATGAGTGAGGGCACTAGTCCCTCAAGCAGCTATGATGAGGGCAGCAGGAGCACTCCAAGCAATTTGCCCAAGGCAGCCACCAGAACAAGGAAGAAGAGAACCTCAGACTCTGAGGATGAGGACTATGTGGCTGTTGAGGATGAGGCCACCTCAAGGAAGAAAGTGCTGAAGAAGGAATATGGCACTGCTGCTGCAACAAAGCCTGGTATGCACAAGAAGGCACCTGCCAAGAGAGTGCCAACATCCAAGCCAAAGAAAGCTGTTGTAGAAGAAAGTATGGAGTTCACTCTTGAACCCAAAGAGGATGGAGAAGGCAAGAAGAGGAAGGAGAGGGTCAGGAAGACCATTTCCAGAGTTATTGGCAAGCTTTCCATGATGAGAGATCCATCTGATGAGGATGAAGAAGAAGAGGATGCTGCACCAGCACCCAAGTCACAAAAGCTTATGGGAGATGCAATCAAGTCAGGGGCTGCAACATCAAAGCCCAAAACTGCTCCCAAAGCTGCTGCTCAACCACCAAGTCTGCACCCAAGAGAAGCACCAGAATTATTCCTGCTGAAGAGAAGAACAAGGCCCCAGTGCCTGAATTTGAAGAAGAAGATGATGAAGCCCAAGTGCTGAGAAAACTGAAACCCAAGATTCCAGACCACAATGACACTCATCAAGTGGAAGAGGATATGAGCATCAGGAAGGATGCAGGTCTGAGACTTTGGAGAGACAGTCTGATCCATATGCTGTGAGAAGGAGAACTGCAGTGGACTACATGTTCCAAACCAAAGAACAACAAGACTTCTATGAGACCATTTTGCTTGACAAGAAGCCAGTCTGTGATATGAGATGGGTTGATTGGGAATACATTAAAGAGAATGAAGATCACTTCCACGTGTACATGACAGCTTCAAAGCTTGTGGAGTTGACAAGTTTGTTGGACAAAAGGTCACCAAATGGAATGATGAGCTCATTATGCAATTCTACTCCACTGCTCATTTCTATCCTGATGGAAGGATAGTATGGATGTCTGAAGGTACAAGGTACCAATCAACTGTTGAAGAATGGGCCAAGTTGATCAATGCCCCAGAAGAACATGGGGATGATTTGGATGTGTATGCCAAGAAGAAGAAAGACCACAACTCAATGGCAAATATGTACAAGGAGATCCCAGACAAAGCTTTGGAGAAACACAAGCTTGGATCTATACATTATTTGCTGTCTGGTCTGCCTACTATAAACACCACCTTAAGGCATACTCTGCAACCCAAGTATGGAGATCACAAGATGATTCGAGGACATTCCATCAACTTGTTGCTGCTATTTGATGTGCCTCGTAAGTTCAAGGTCATGAGTTTGATTGTGGAGACAATCAAAAGGACAGCTGCTGACCAGAAAAGATCTTGTGGGTATGCTCCACACATTCAGGTGCTCATCAATTCCAAGATGGGCACAGGCACTTACTTGTTGGACAAGGAGCATTTACCTCTGTACCCAGAATTTGAAGACACCACATTTGTGATGAATGATGATCAACCTTCATCAGTGCAAGCACATGAGAAGAGAGCAAAGGCAAAGGCAGAAAAAGCTGCAAAGATGCCAAGTGCAAAAGAGGCATCTCAAGTGTTCTTGAAGAGAAAACAAGATCAACTAGCCTATCTGATTCAAGCTACATTGAGGATTGAGAAGGGCTTGGCCACCCCGACTCAAATCAGGAGAGCTTGGAGAGGATCATAAAGACCAAGTTTTATGATCTTGATCTGAAAGTCACTGAGATTCAGACTGCTGTTGAGCAGCTCCAGGAGGAAGCAGAGGAGAAGAAGGGCAATGCAACCACAGATGCTTTTCAGCAAGTGCCAAGAGGTCAGAGGTCAGAGGTCAGCTGCAGTGCCAGTACTAGATACTAGAGCTACATCATCAGCACCAGCAGCTACAGCTTCAGTGCCACCTCCAGCAGCCACTCCATCAGCTCCGGCTATATCAACTGATGCCTTCGTCCTTGGAGTTCTCTCTACACCACCTCCCGAAGACCAAGCCTGAGAGATGCACAGCACTATGTGTTTTCAAGCTTTTTGGTAACTTGTTGCCAAAGGGGGAGAAATGTATAGATCATAGGCTTCGAGAGAGAGTGTTTTGCTTCTTTGTCTCTCTTGCTTTTTGGTTGAACTTTATTGTGTGCTTGTTTAATACTCTTTATGTTTGTGTGTGAGATGCTTGTATGATCATGTGTTTGATCATATGCTACTTTAATGTTTGCTTGGATGATATTATCTCTTATATCTCTTATATGATCATTCACTTTGCTTGGTGATGAGTGCACGCTTTTAACTTCTATCATTTTGAGCGCTCCACCAAGATGTATGTGACATGTGAAAGAGTAACCCATGATCCTAATCGATTGTGCATTTGCATTCAAAAGAAAATTTTAAATGGTGCACAAATTTAGGGGGAGCTCTTGCTTATCACATACTTCTCAAAGCGACGATGTATTTCAATCTTATTATCATTTGTCGAAGCTTTGATCTATATGTTGTCATCAATTATCAAAAAGAGGGAGATTGAAAGTGCAACTATCCCTGGGTGGTTTTGGTAATTCCTAACAACATATAGCTCATTGACTAATGCTATTTCAAGATAAACATTTCTGGAAAGTTCAATGATTGGCATGGCATGGATTAGGAATGTGGACCCCTCAAAATGCTAATGACACATATTGGCTCAAGCTCAAGACTCTACATTTTCATTTTAGTGATCCAAGATCGCATTGAGTCCATAGGAAAGCCAATACTATTAAAAGGGGATGAGGTGTTGCTTAATGGCTTGCTTGCTCAAAATGCTTAGTGATATGCTCCAAAAGCCCTCAACCACTTTCTCATATCCACATATGTCCCAAACCAAAAGTCAAACTTGGCCCTACCGATTTGATCTATCCGGCGCCATCGAGTTCATTTGACTAGCCACTGCCACAAACCCTAGTCCCTTCGGTCTCACCGATAGGGATTTCGATCTCACCGAGATGGGATTGCAAACTCTCTGTTTCCCTTCGTAACGTTTCGGTCTAATCAAGATGAGCAATCGGTCCCACCGAGTTCGCAACGCAAACTCTCTGTTTCCCTTTCGTAACGTTTCGGTCTCACCGAAATGAGAGAATCGGTCCCACCGAGTTTGCCTGACCAACTCTCTAGTTAGCTTATTACCAAAATCGGCCCCATCGAGTTTGTGTAATCGGTCTCACCGAGATTACGTTATGCCCTAACCCTAATGAAATCGGTCCCACCGAGTTGACATGTCAGTCCCACCGAAAAGCCTAACGATCACATTATGAACTAATCGCACTACTAGGAAAACCCTTATAGACAATCATTTACTAGTAGCCTAAGTAGTAGTAGCGCGGGAAAAAAAGTGCGCTACTACTAAAGAATAGTAGTAGCCTGGGTTTACCTTTCCCGCGCTACTACTAAGTGATCCTGACCGTGCCATCGGAGCATGTAATAGTAGTGGCGTGGGTACAAAAACCGCGCTACTACTAAATTTATAATAGTAACGTAGGGTATGACACCCCGCGCTACAGCTAATCGTCATGCGCTACCACACCGCACCACACCGCAACTTCCTTGTCTTTCCCATAAAAAAACCCCAAAAAAACTCCCTTGTCTTTTCAAAGTCACAGCTCCTCCCCATCCCGCCGCCGATGCCCCTCCGTGCTCGCGCGCTCTGCTTAATGGTGCTCGCGCCCTCCAGTCCGGCGCCCGCCTGCCGTGGCTCGACAGCGTTCCGCCCCCACGGGGCCCACCACCTCCTCCTCCCCCACGCCGGCCGCCACCTCGCCTGCCGCGCGCCGCCCCTGCCCCGCACCACCGCCCGCCTCCGCCCGCTCCGGATGTCGGCCTCCAACCACTCCGGCGCCGGCGCCAGCTCCCCCTCCGCTTCCTCACGCGTCCGTCCGTATGATGTCTTACCGTGCCGGCGTCGATGGTGTCGGAGTTGAGATGCTGGGGTCGTACAATAGTTGCCGTGGATGGATGGAACACCTAGTGCGTTGACTTAGCAACTGGCCGATGGGAAGGGATGCCTGCCTTAGCAACTCCAAGCTACGAACCTGTCTCATGGGAGCGCCTACCAGAAGCTCGCGCGCCAGGTGCTCGACGATTTGTCCCCCTTTATACTCGTTTCATGGGAGCATTTCATACTATCTATTTAAAAATAGTGCCATGAGACTGGGGCACATAATTGATTGGAGTTCCTTGAATCACACCTGATGCTGTTTTTTCTTTGGATAAACTGTGGATTGACGCACGCTAGCGAACTGTATAAACAGTTGTATGGTGACCGGATCTCGGCCGGCCCTCCCTGCTTCCTCTTTCCTCTCTGCAATTGCAGATTGTGCCCGTATATTACTATGCATTAATGTGGGATGTATAGAGAGGCATGAGTTCAGTTCAGTTCAGTTTAGAACAAGAGATTCAGAGTAACGCCTGCAATCTGTTTGATGTTTTCTGCACTAGGAAATGGGCTTACACTCTGGAGATTCTTAAGTTTTAATTCCTTCTGGTATCCAGTGCAGTTTTGTTACTGGTGAAATTATATTGGTCAAGTGGAATAAAAAAACCAAGTATCAAGCCCTAGTCTTCACTGCTTAGCTTTTCTAGAGAGGGTGAAATTTTTTTCTTTTCCGGAACTATAGTGTATTTAGTGAAAAAGGACGCATTCTTGTTCTGACATTAGTTTAATTTTTACAACTGTTTAGATTTTTCTAGAGAGCGTGCATTTGTTTTTCTTTTCACCTTAGTTTTGAGATCCCTATTTCAGGCCGCCACTGCCACACCAGCCGCCGCCGCCGCCGCAGCCCCGTCCACGTCGTCCTTGTCCTTCCCCGTCCCTGCTGTCGATGGTGAGGATGACGATGAGGACGTCGACAAGTTCAACGACTTCTACGCACTGAGCGAGTACGACGCCGGCGTGGTGCATGCTCTTGCCTTGCTTCGTCAGTCTTCACGGTAAAATGGGACTGCGTTTTTTGGCTGTTGCTGACTCGAAATTGGTGATTTTGGTTAGACGGAGATCGACGAGGAGGACGAAAAGGCCCTCGCTGCATTCATGTCCATGGAAACCTCCTCCAAACGATCGCTTGGTGATATCATCCTCCAGAAGATCAGAGAGAAGGACGCCACTGTCTCAACATGTAAGCATCCATTCTCGACTCTGATGCTTCTTATTTATTGACCATTGCGCCGATGAGGAACCATTTTGAGTTCAGTTTAATCACATTTTGGATGCGGAGTAGATTGAGGAAGATATCCAATGCATATGTCTAATTGTGCAATACATCAGTATGTAGTACCATAGCAGTTTTATACTCTTATATGGTTACAGATATACTCTTCTTTGTAAACTTAGGGATGTGTACATATATGTTTATCCACACAGTACCATAAGCAAGCTTGATCAGCATTATGATGCTTGTTCTTCTGATATGGAGATGGGGTATAACCATCCAGTCTTTTGGGATGTAATATTTCTGTTTTCGTTATCTTATCATGTGATGCATAAGCATTAGTTACTACCATGATATAAGGTAGGTCACACCCATTCGTTAGATATTACTGAAGGAAGAATCCTGTTTATCAAGTACTGTGCTATTAGTTTGAACATTAGTACTATGCTATGCATCACATGGAAATTAGTACTGTGCTATGCATACAACATAAGGATGCTGATTTTAGTTTTAAAGTAGACTAATTTTCCCTCGCTTGCAACTCTTATGCATAATTACTGATATATGAAACCTAAAATTGTTTCTATCAAGTGTTGTGTTCCTGTTATGACTGATTCCTTACCTGCATATATAATTTCATTCTTATGAGTGTACTAAGGCTAGATTATTTTGTCGCTCAATTTGCAGGCTTTCTCCGTGATTAATATAAATTATGCAAGGATCAGAGGGTATGTTGATGCTACTACTAATCATTGTTGGTGAAACAAATGTCATTTGAGAAATCTCGGCCCATTGTTCTTCTTAATGAAGATTGTTACCAACTTTATCCTTTCCTGTGTCTCAAAACTTTCAACCTAGCTCATAGAACGATCTTTTTTTAGGATTCATGGTTTTTTTCTGGTTATTATACATTACAACGAGTTCATTGTATTCAGATTCCTTACAACTTCATGCACCTGAGCTATTTGTAGAAGGAGGGGAGCTGGCCTTCTTCACGTCTCGGGGGAGTGTCTTCCTTGGATTCAACAAGAAGGGGACCCGGCCTTCTTCATGTCTCGTGCAACAAGTATGGTCTAGCCTCTGGTTGTCACTACTGATTCATGTGCATGTGCTAAAAAGAAAGAAAATACCCTACTGGATTTGAAAGAGGACGCGAACTAATAAGTTTTTACTTCTCCGACGTGGGCGCAGGGGTGATCGACGCGGACTACCACAGCCCGGTGGGTGTCGTGCTCTTCAACCACTAGGAGGCGGACTTCGCCGTGAAGCCCGAAGACTGCGTCATGCAGATGACCGTCCAGGTGATTGCGAATTGCGACACCGGAGGTCGCCGAGGTGGAGGACCTTGATGCCACCGTCCGGCGGGAGGGAGGGTTCGGGTCCACCGGTAGTTGAACTCCGAGTCTTGGTAGATACATCTAGACAAGTGGTCTGGTTGTTTGCGTCTGGTGTTAAATGGGATCTCGTGAACTCTACGAGTTGAGATGTTCAATGTTGTGTCCATGAACGTTGCAAGTGCTAAGATTGGTTCTGTGATCTTAGTTTATTTTGCACTGGATGTCTTGATTTCCATCCACGAATACGGCATCTGACTTTTTTTTTAATTTCTAATTAGTTAGCTATAGCGTGGGGGGAATGGTGTGCTACTACTACTTAGGATAATAGTAGCGTGGGGGGGGGGGGGGAATGGTGCGCTACTACTACTTAGGATAACAGTAGCGTAGGTGTAGAATAGTGGTAGCGTGGGTGGCACCGTGCTACTACTAAAATGTTAATAGTAGCGCGGGGTAAAAAGCACGCTACTGGTAATATTTAGCTGTAGCATCGTACTAGTAGTGCGGGAATCCGCGCTACTAGTATGCAAAAAACCAACGCTACTAGTAGCGTTTTTCCTAGTAGTGTCGGTCTGACCGAGTTTTCTGATTCGCTCCCACCGAGTTTGGTAAGTTGTGTGTAACTGTTAGATTTTGTGTGGAGGCTATATATACCCCTCCACCCACACTTCATTCGTGGAGAGAGCCATCAGAACATGCCTACACTTCTACCATTCATTTTCTGAGAGAGAACCACCTACTCATGTGTTGAGACCAAGATATTCCATTCCAACCACATAAATCTTGATCTTTAGCCTTCCCAAGTTGCTTTCCACTCAAATCATCTTTCCACCAATCCAAATCCATGAGAGAGAGAGTTGAGTGTTGGGGAGACTACCATTTGAAGCACAAGAGCAAGGAGTTCATCATTGCTACCTCTTGAGCACTGCGTTGGTTTTCCCTTGAAGAGGAAAGGGTAATGCAGTAAAGTAGCGTAAGTATTTCCCTCAGTTTTTGAGAACCAAGGTATCAATCCAGTAGGAGGCCACGCACGAGTCCCTCACACCTACACAAACAAATAAATCCTCGCAACCAACGGAATAAAGGGGTTGTCAATCCCTTCACGGTCACTTACAACAGTGAGATCTGATAGATATGATAAGATAATATTTTTGGTATTTTTATAATAAAGATGCAAAGTAAAAATAAAAGGAAATAAACGGCGCAAGAAATAACTTGTTGTTGGGAGATTAATATGATGGAGAATAGACCCAGGGGCCATAGGTTTCACTAGTGGCTTCTCTCAAGAGCATAAATATTACGGTGGGTGAACAAATTATTGTTGAGCAATTGATAGAATTGAGCATAGTTATGAGAATATCTAGGTATGATCATGTATATAGGCATCACGTCCGCGACAAGTAGACCGACTCCTGCCTGCATCTACTACTATTACTCCACACATCGACCGCTATCCAGCATGCATCTAGAGTATTAAGTTCATGAAGAACAGAGTAACGTATTAAGAAAGATGACATGATGTATAGGGATAAAATCATGCAATATGATATAAACCCCATCTTTTATCCTCGATGGCAACAATACAATACTTGCCTTGCTGCCCCTACTGTCACTGGGAAAGGACACTGCAAGATTGAACCCAAAGCTAAGCACTTCTCCTATTGCAAGAAAGATCAATCTAGTAGGCCAAACCATACTAATAATTCGAAGAGACTTGCAAAGATAACCAATCATACATAAAAGAATTCAGAGGAGATTCAAATATTATTCATAGATAATCTTGATCATAAACCCATAATTCATCGGTCTCAACAAACACACCGCAAAAGAAGATTACATCGAATAGATCTCCACAAGAGTGGGGGAGAACATTGTATTGGGATCCAAAAAGAGAGAAGAAGCCATCTAGTTAATAACTATGGACCCAAAGGTCTGGGTTAAACTACTCACACTTCATCAAAGAGGCCTTGGAGATGATGTAGAGGCCCTCCATGATCGATGCCCCCTCCGGTGGAGCTCCGAAAAAGGTCCCAAAATGGGATCTTACGGGTACAGAAAGTTGCGGCGGTGGAATTAGGTTTTTGGCTCCGTATCTGGTAGTTTGGGGGTACGTGGGTATATGCAGGCGGAAGAAGTACGTAGGTGGAGCAACGTGGGGCCCACGAGGGTAGAGGGCGCGCCCAGTGGGGTAGGCGTGCCCCCCTACCTCGTGCCCTCCTGGTTGATGTCTTAACATAGGGTCCAAGTCCTCTGGATCATGTTCGTTCCGAAAATCACGTTCCCGAAGGTTTCATTCCGTTTGGACTCCGTTTGATATTCTTTTTCTGTGAAACTCTAAAATAGGCAAAAAACAGCAATTCTGGGCTGGGCCTCCGGTTAGTAGGTTAGTCCCAAAAGTAATATAAAAGTGTATAATAAAGCCCAATAATGTCCAAAACATAATATAATATAGCATGAAGCAATAAAAAATTATATATACGTTGGAGACGTATCAAGCATCCCCAAGCTTAATTCCTGCTCGTCCTCGAGTGATAAAAACAGAATTTTTGATGCGGAATGCTACTTGGCATGGTTTTTAATGTAACCCTCTTAATTGTGGTATGAATATTCAGATCCGAAAGATTCAAGCAATTATGTCTTCTCAAAATAACATGGCCAAAGAAAGTTCATCCCTACAAAGTCATATAGTTTGGTTTATGCTCCATCTTCATCACACAAAATACTCAAATCATGCACAACCCCGGTTTCAGCCGATCAATTGTTTCATACTTTAGAATTTTCAAACTCTTTCAACTTTCACTCAATACATGAGCGTGAGCCATGGACATAGCACTATATGTGGAATAAAATATGGTGGTTGTGGAGAAGACAAAAAGGGAGAAGATAGTCTCACATCAACTAGGCGTATCAACGGGCTATGGAGATGCCCATTAATAGATATCAATGTGAGGAGTAGGGATTGCCATGCAACGGATGCACTAGAGCTATAAATGTATGAAAGCTCAATAAATGCAACTAAGTGGGTGTGCATCCAAATTGCTTGCTCATGAAGACCTAGGGCATTTGAGGAAGCCCATTGTAGGAATATACAAGCCAAGTTCTATAATGAAAAATTCCCACTAGTATATGAAAGTGACAAAACAAGAGACTCTCTATCATGAAGAACATGGTGCTACTTTGAAGCACAAGTGTGGAAAAAGGATAGTAGAATTGTCCTTTTTTTCTTTTTTTGGGCCTTTTCTTTTTATTTATTTGGCCTTTCTTCTTATTTTTTTATTGGGACAATGCTCTATGAATGATGATCATCACACTTTTATTTATTTACTACTCAATGATTACAACTGAATACTAGAACAAAGTATGACTCTATATGCATGCCTCCGGCGGTGTACCGGGATGGGCAATGATTCAAGAGCGAAATGTATGAAAGATTTATGAACGGTGGCTTTGCCACAAATACTATGTCAACTACATGATCAGGCAAGGCAATATGACAATGATGAAACATGTCATGATAAACGGAACAGTGGAAATTTGCATGGCAATATATCTCGGAATGGCTATGGAAATGCCATAATAGGTAGGTGTGGTGGCTGTTTTGAGGAAGGTATATGGTGGGTGTAATGCACCGGCGAAAGTTGCACGGTACTAGAGAGGCTAGCAATGGTGGAAGGGTGAGAGTGCGTATAATCCATGGACTCAACATTAGTCATAAAGAACTCACATACTTATTGCAAAAATCTACAAGTCATCAAAACCAAGCACTACGCGCATGCTCCTAGGGGGGAGGTTGGTAGGAGTTAACCATCGCGCGCCCCCGACCTCCACACAAGGGAAGACACTCAAAGAACATCTCATGTTTCAAATTTTTTACACAATGTTTACCATACGTGCATGCTACGGGATTTGCAAACTTTAACACAAGTATTTCTCAATTTCACAACTACTCAACTAGCATGACTCTAATATTAATACCTCCATATCTCAAAACAATCATCAAGCATCAAACTTTTCTTAGTATTCAACGCACTCATAAGAGAATTTTAATTTCATGATTAAGACAAATTACCATGCTGTTTTGTAAGACTCTCAAAATAATATAAGCGAAGCATGAGAGAACAATAGTTTCTATAAAACAAATCCACCACCATGCTCTAAAAGATTTAAGTGAAGCACTAGAGCAAAACTATATAGCTCAAAAGATACAAGTGAAGCACATAGAGTATTCTAATAAATTCCGAATCATGTGTGTCTCTCTCAAAAGGTGTGTACAGCAAGGATGATTTTGGTAAACTGAAAAACAAAGACTCAAATAATACAAGACGCTCCAAGCAAAACACATATCATGTGGTGAATAAAAATATAGCTCCAAGTAAAGTTACTGATGGAAGTAGACGAAAGAGGGGATGCCTTCCGGGGCATCCCCAAGCTTTGGCTTTTAGGTGTCCTTAGATTATCTTGGGGTGCCATGGGCATCCCAAAGCGTAGATGTTTATGCACGAGTAGAATACAAGTGAGTTGTGGGCGATACAAGTCATACTACTTACCAGCATGTAATACTTTGGTTCGGCGGTATTGTTGGATGAAGCTGCCCGGACCGACATTACGCGTACGCTTATGCGAGACTGGTTCTACCGACGTGCTTTGCACATAGGTGGCTGGAGGGTGTCAGTTTCTCCAACTTTAGTTGAACCGAGTGTGGCTACGCCCAGTCCTTGAGAAGGTTAAAACAGCACTAACTTGACGAACTATCGTTGAGGTTTTGATGCATAGGTAAGAATGGTTCTTGCTCAGCCCGTAGCAGCCACGTAAAACTTGCAACAATAAAGTAGAGGACGTCTAACTTGTTTTTGCAGGGCATGTTGTGATGTGATATGGTCAAGGCATGATGCTATATTTTATTGTATGGGAAGATCATGTTTTGTCACCGAGTTATCGGCAACTGGCAGGAGCCATATGGTTGTTGCTTTATTGTATGCAATGAAATCGCCCTGTAATTGCTTTACTTTATCACTAAGCGGTAGCGATAGTCGTAGAAGCAATAGTTGGCGAGACGACAATGATGCTACGATGGAGATCAAGGTGTCGCGCCGGTGACGATGGTGATCATGACGGTGCTTCGGAGATGGAGATCACAAGCACAAGATGATGATGGCCATATCATATCACTTATATTGATTGCATGTGATGTTTATCCTTTATGCATCTTATTTTGCTTTGATTGACGGTAGCATTATACGATGATCTCTCACTCAAATTTCAAGATAAAAGTGTTCTCCCTGAGTATGCACAGTTGCCAAAGTTCATCGTGCCGAGACACCACGTGATGATCGGGTGTGATAAGCTCTACGTCCATCTACAACGGGTGCAAGCCAGTTTTGTACATGCAGAATACTCAGGTTAAACTTGACGAGCCTAGCATATGCAGATTTGGCCTCGGAACACTGAGACCGAAAGGTCGAGCGTGAATCATATAGTAGATATGATCAACATAGTGATGTTCACCATTGAAAACTACTCCATCTCACGTGATGATCGGACATGGTTTAGTTGATTTGGATCACGTGATCACTTAGATGATTAGAGAGATGTCTATCTAAGTGGGAGTTCTTAAGTAATATGATTAATTGAACTTAAATTTATCATGAACTTAGTACCTGATAGTATTTTGCTTGTCTATGTTGATTGTAGATAGATGGCCCGTGCTGTTGTTCCATTGAATTTTAATGCGTTCCTTGAGAAAGCAAAGTTGAAAGATGATGGTAGCAATTACATGAACTGGGTCCGTAACTTGAGGATTATCCTTATTGCTACATAGAAGAATTACGTCCTGGAAGCACCGCTGGGTGCCAGGCCTGCTGCAGATGCAACTGACGACGTTAAGAACGTCTGGCAGAGCAAAGCTGATGACTACTCGATAGTTCAGTGTGCCATGCTTTATGGCTTAGAACCCGGACTTCAACGACGTTTTGAACGTCATGGAGCATATGAGATGTTCCAGGAGTTGAAGTTAATATTTCAAGCAAATGCCCGTATTGAGAGATATGAAGTCTCCAATAAGTTCTACAGCTGCAAGATGGAGGAGAATAGCTCTGCAGTGAATATATACTCAAAATGTCTGGGTATAACAATCACTTGATTCAACTAGGAGTTAATCTTCCGGATGATAGTGTGATTGACAGAATTCTTCAATCACTGCCACCAAGATACAAGAGCTTCGTGATGAACTATAATATGCAAGGGATGGATAAGGCAATTCCCGAGCTCTTCGCAATTGTAAAGGCTGCGGAGGTAGAAATCAAAAAGGAGAATCAAGTGTTGATGGTCAACAAGACCACCAATTTCAAGGAAAAGGGCAAAGGGAAGAAGAAGGGTAACTTCAAGAAGAACAGCAAACAAGTTGCTGCTCAAGAGAAGAAACCCAAGTCTGGACCTAAGCCTGAGACTGAGTGCTTCTACTGCAAGCAGATTGGACAATGGAAGCGGAAGTACCCCAAGTATTTGGCGGATAAGAAGGATGGCAAGGTGAACAAAGGTATATGTGATATACATGTTATTGTTGTGTACCTTACTAGAGCTCGCAGTAGCACCTGGGTATTTGATACTGGTTCTGTTGCTAATATTTGCAACTCAAAACAGGGACTACGGATTAAGCGAAGTCTGGCTAAGGACAAGGTGACGATGCGCGTGGGAAATGGTTCCAAAGTCGATGTGATCGCCGTCGGCACGCTACCTCTACATCTACCTTCGGGATTAGTTTTAGACCTAAATAATTGTTATTTGGTGCCAGCGTTGAGCATGAACATTATATCTGGATCTTGTTTGATGCGAGACACTTATTCATTTAATTCTGAGAATAATGGTTGTTCTATTTATATGAGTAATATCTTTTATGGTCATGCACCCTTGAAGAGTGGTCTATTTTTGTTGAATCTCGATAGTAGTGATACACATATTCATAATGTTGAAGCCAAAAGATGCAGAGTTGATAATTATAGTGCAATTTATTTGTGGCACTGTCGTTTGGGTCATATTGGTGTAAAGCGCATGAAGAAACTCCATACTTATGGAATTTTGGAATCACTTGATTATGAATCACTTGGTACTTGCGAACCATACCTCATGGGCAAGATGACTAAAACGTCGTTCTCCGAAACTATGGAGCGAGCAACTGATTTGTTGGAGATCATACATACTGATGTATGTGGTCCAATGAATGTTGAGGCTCGCGGCAGGTATCGTTATTTTCTCACCTTCACAGATGATTTGAGAAGATATGGGTATATCTACTTAATGAAACACAAGTTTGAAACATTTGAAAAGTTCAAATAATTTCAGAGTGAAGTGGAAAATCATTGTAATAAGAAAATAAAATTTCTACGATCTGATCGTGGAGGAGAATATTTGAGTTATGAGTTTGGTCTACATTTGAAACAATGCGAAATAGTTTCGCAACTCATGCCACCCGGAACACCACAGCGTAATGGTGTGTCCGAACGTTGTAATCATACTTTACTAGATATGGTGCGATCTATGATGTCTCTTACTAATTTACCGCTATCATTTTTGTGTTATGCTTTAGAAACGGCTGCATTCACATTAAATAGGGCACCATCAAAATCCGTTGAGACGACGCCTTATGAACTGTGGTTTGGCAAGAAACCAAAGTTGTCATTTCTTAAAGTTTGGGGCTGCGATGCTTATGTGAAAAAGCTTCAACCTGATAAGCTCAAACCCAAATCGGAGAAATGTGTCTTCATAGGATACCCAAAGGAAATTGTTGGGTACACCTTCTATCACAGATCCGAAGGCAAGAAATTCGTTGCCAAGAATGGATCCTTTCTAGAGAAGGAGTTTCTCTCGAAATAAGTGAGTGGGAGGAAAGTAGAACTTGATGAGGTAACTGTACCTGCTCCCTTATTGGAAAGTAGTTCATCACAGAAGCCGGTTCCTGTGACTCCTTGTGACGCCCCCGATTCAATCGTACACTAATCATGCATGCAAATGTGTACGATCAAGATCAGGGACTCACGGGAAGATATCACAACACAACTCTAAAACATAAATAAGTCATACAAGCATCATAATACAAGCCAGGGGCCTCGAGGGCTCGAATACAAGTGCTCGATCATAGACGAGTCGGCGGAAGCAACAATATCTGAGTACAGACATAGGTTAAACCAGGTGCCATAAGATGGCTAGCACAAACTGGGATACAGATCGAAAGAGGTGCAGGCCTCCTGCCTGGGATCCTCCTAACTACTCCTGGTCGTCGTCAGCGGGCTGCACGTAGTAGTAGGCACCTCCAGTGTAGTAGTCGCCATCGACGGTGGCGTCTGCTCCTGGGCTCCATCGTCAGTTGCAGCAATCGAGTAGAGGTAGGGGAAAAGGGGAACAAGGCAACCGTGAGTACTCATCCAAAGTACTCGCAAGCAAGGAGCTACACTACATATGCATGGATATATGTGTAAAGGGCCATATCAGTGGACTGAACTGCAGAATGCCGGAATAAGAGGGGGATAGCTAGTCTTATCAAAGACTACGCTTCTGGTCACCTGTCTTGCAACAGGTAGGAGGGGGGTAGGTTGAAGTCCTCCAAGTAACATCACATAGCAATAATCCTACCCGGCGATCCCCTCCTCATATCCATGAGAGAGAGCGAACACCGGTTGTATCTGGCACTTGGAAGGGTGTGTTTTATTGTAACATCCCAAATTTTCAATTTGGAATGTTATACATTAGGTCATCATGCATATCATATTTTCTCGCATTTTTTTTCCGATCCTAGAAATTTCACGCAACTCAAGGACCCTCGGAGAGAGTTGGAAGTTTCATTATTTTCATATTTGGGATTTTCCAAATTTTGAAAATAGGATCATTGGATTATTTAAATTATCTTCATAAAGTTTTTCCTCCAAAATATCTTGAGAGGGAATAATATGACTTTCCCAAACAATTAGGAAAAATGAAGGTATTATAAATAAACCAAATTTGGTTTTGGAAGATTTATTTTGCTTAGGCAAAAATGAGCATTTTAAAAAAATTTATGCATGTATATTGTTTTTAAAGTTCATTTTGTTCGACTCATTTTTAGGAGTCGGGGAAAATTTGTTTTGTTTAAATCCGAGTTCGTTTGGTATTTTTTTATGCGTTTTGGCTTAATTTTTATTTAAAAAAAAACAGCGCCCCCCCTGGACCGAGGCCCAGCCGGCCCAAGCCAGCCAGCCCAGGCCAGCGCCCGCCCACCGCCTCCTCCCTCGCAAGGCCGCCGCCCGCTGGTGTCCCGCCAAGACGCCATCGCCCGCCGCCCGAGTCCCGCCTGACCCGCCTCCCCTTGACCCCCCCAAGCCACCGCCTCCCCCTTATAACCCCGACCCCCCTCTCCCCAACCCAGCCCCGCCCGACGCCGAAGCCGCCGCCCGCCGCCGTGGACGCCGCCGCGCCGTGGACCTCGCCGCCCGACGCCGAACCCCGCCGAGCCCGCGGACCCCGCGGACCTCGCCGACGATCGCGGAGGTAGCCACCGCCGCCCCGCGCCGATTCGGTTTATCCCCTCGAACCGTCCGGTTTATTTTTTTTAAAAAAATATATGTTCGGTTTTTTTTTAAAAAACCTAGATTGGTTTTATTTTTTTTTCGGTTTTCTTATTTAACGGACGTTCACCGAACTGTTCGTTTCAATGAACGCGTTCGTTAGATTCGCTTACGTTAACTAACGTTCACTATTTAACTCGTTCGCGTTTTTCTTTTAATCGGAATTAATCCGTTATTTTCGATTTGATTTGAGATCTGATTTTCAAAACTGTTTTATTTCTCGCCGTTTATCGGAATCGGGTGATTCAAGCGCTGGAGTTTAAATACGAAACCGCCGTTCCGATTATCCTACTTTCACAGAGTTTTGCTACTGTGAAATTTTGACCTAATTTCAGTTCGCTAAACCGAGACGTTCTCTCTCGAGTTTCGACTTTCGGAGTTTGTTTTGATTCGATTCTTTTGTAACCAGGGTTCTTAAGTTGAACTTTCTGGTTAGATCTTTTATTCGAGATTTCCCTGTGCATTAGATGAGTACTTATTGTATGCTTGTTTTTTGTCTGCGTTAGATCACCCGGAGTGCGCCGCTTGTTACTTCGAATCTCTAGGACTCGCGGATCATCAGCAAGGCAAGTAACACTTTGATCATACTCTTCTCATACCCAGTTTTTATGCATTAGATCTATTCCTCAAACACTTGCATGATTAGGATCTAATTAAATTGTGGGTTTGGGAAGTAGATTGAGGTAGTACCTATTACCTGTTTACTTATGAAACCTTGGGAGTTACTTCTACGTTTGCTTGTTCATGCCATGCTATGCTAGTAGACGTGGATTGGGTGAGTGAATATCCATGACAGATGTGAGATTGTTAATTAATGGTTTATCTAAGGTGGCAACCTAACACACATCTGGGTGGATTGAGGCACTGGTTTCCATCAGACTTGCTGTATTTCTTGGACCGCCACCCAGGCTCTAAGGGATCATAAGATTATTCAAACTGGAAACTTCCGTGCAGCCACAAGCCAATTATGGGCTCTGGCGTAGTTGATTAAGTTGTGCGAACTCTTACGGGTGGGCTAGCTGATGTAGGGGATGTAGGTTGGTACGGTCTACCCACATGTAAGGTGCTAGCGCTTCGAAAGACTATGTCTCGGTCATCCGTTTCTCAAACACCATGTAGTCACGAGAATCAAGCGGAGGCGATCGAGTCTTGTGGGGAAAAGTGCATAAACCTCTGCAGAGTGTATAAACTAATCATGATTAGCCGTGTCCCCGGTTATGGACGTTTTGAGTATCCGGTACTTGATTATCATGTGAATCTCAACATGTTACTTCTAAATAAAAGTTGTTGGGTTTCGATGAGTACTTTTTAATTGGGATTGAGGATGCTGTCAACCATTCTCAATGTTTAACAACCACCATGATAGTTAAATAAAATTATTCCTTTGATGTAGGGAAAAATCAGCTTTATGCAAATGTAACCGTAGAGCCTTACCACCAGCCATATATGCATGTAGTATAGGCTTATTCATCCATTGCTCTTATGTGTTACATTGCCAGATATTCCATGTCTTGACCCGTTTTGGGCTGCAACTTTCATGTTGCGACTTTTCGAACGACGAGTAAGGTGTTAGGTCGTGGTTCTATACTCGGTGATGCCGTTGGAGTTGATGGACTTGCTTATCTTCCAAGCCTTCCGCTGTTATTATTAGATGGCCTTAAGCCATATTATTGTAATAAGTTCCTTGTGGATAACGATGTAATAAGTGTGTGATTGCTACTCTGCTATAAATCCTTGAAGCTTGTGTGGTGTCGGATTCTCGATCCGAGGATGACACCGAGCACGAGACTTGATCCATTCGGTCTGGTCGCTCACAGAGAATGGTATCGAGCACACGTTGATGTAGAGACACGACCACTAAGTTAAAGCCATAGATCACTCTCTCTTCTCATTTTCTAAACTCCTCATCTTTTCTACTCTCTTTAGGATGACGAGCGAAGATCAAGTACACCCAACCGGATGAAGGCACACCTTTTGGATTTCACTTGAAGGAAGTTACTAAATACCGAACATTGGATTACCAAGCTTCACCGGACTTTCAACGCCACTCTGCTCAAGAGGAGCGCTGGAAGATTCATGCTCACGCTCGGAAGGACATTCGCCCCAATCACCAAGCCTATAGATAGTGTTTTCATTGCACCCACTTGGAGTGCAGGAAAGAGCATGGCAGCTCACATCACTATGGGACGCATTGGAGAAGTTTATCAAGAAGATCTCAAGGCACCATCTACCAGATTTGCGGACGCCGAGATGACAACCGGGGCGTCGTCAACACCAAGAAGGATAGGTCCATTGCAGCTTTCATCCAGAGTTAAATCAGCACATTCGACGCCAGAGAACCAAATGTGCAATGACATGTTGGAGTTGCGAAGACGAAGGAAAGGATCATCGAATTGGAAGAAGAACTAAAGACTACACGCAAAGACTACATGGACGAGATCGTAGCTCGGCAAGACACAATAACGATCTTAAGTACGAGATCGAAGAACTCAAGAAGAAATTGGCGCCAGGAATGAAGACCAGTATGTCGAACACCCAATCGACTACATCAACATCGACGACACGATTCGGATCCAAGTGAACCCGATTTTGAAGACGGTTGAGCAGACATCATGGAGTCTTCCACGGTTCAAATTAGTAGAAGTCCCCACATATTAGTAGTATTCCTCCATGTAAACATTGTAGTACACGCACTTTTGCGATAGTTAGATCGTTGTAACCCTTGTTTGATTGAATGAAGTGATTTTGTGTGCATTTGCTCATGTGCATTTGGGTAGTGATTCCCTTAGACCTCATTCTATTCTACATTCCTCTTCTTTTCTAAACCCATCGATGCCTCCAGACGCGACCCGGATTCGTTTTTCCGCCAGAGATCACCCAATTGATCCAGCAGCGAATACCCTGATTCAAACATTGGTGCGAACAACAACAACAACCCACCGCCACCACCACCACCGCGGATCATCTCGACTCGCTTCCTTAGACTGAACCCGCCGTGTATTCCAAAGAGCACCGAGCCAATTGTAGCAGATGACTGGCTCCGCAAGATAGGAAGGAGCTGACCACTGCAGGATGCACAGATGGAGAAAGAGTGAAGTTTGCAGCACATCAGCTTGAAGGACCCGCAGCAGATGGCGGGAGAATTTCACAGCCACTTACCCGTGAGACACCGCCACATGGGACCAGTTTCAGCAAGCTTTTGCACAGCCCATGTTTCAGCAGGAGCCATGGCCATGAAGAAGCGTGAGTTTCGCAACTTACGCCAAGGAGGAAGGACTGTTGGCGATCGTGGATGACTTTAGCAAATTAGCACGTTATGCCCCGGATGACGTTACTACAGATGCAGCTAAACAGAGAAGTTTCTAGAAGGACTGAATGATGAGTTCAGCATGCCGTTGATGGTAGCAAGTTTCAACAACTACCAGGAGTTAGTAGACCGAGCTCTCATGATTGAAGGAAGCAGAAGAATTGAGAACTGCAAGCGGAAGTATGGACAAGGGAAGTATAATTCGGATCCCAGCAGAAGCCTCGTTATACCCCTAAATCAGGAATTCAGTTTCAGCATACCCATGGAGGAGGTAATTCGCATAACCATAATGGCACCAAGAATGGGAACGGGAATGGAGGAAGCAACGGACAAAACCGCACCAACCCGTCTACACCATCCAAGGTAGACCTGAGTCACATTACTTGCTTTAAGTGCCGCAAGACTGGGCATTATGCCAATGACTGTCCAGAAGGCCAGAATGGAAATGGCAATGGAAGCTCTGGAAAGAAGCCCAACCCTTTCAACAGGGGACAGGTGAACCACATTGATGTGGAGGAAGTTGAAGATCAGCCCGATGCAGTAATCGGTAAGTTTTTGGTTAAGTCATTTACTGCAGTTGTTCTTTTCGATACTGGTGCATCGCATTCATACATATCAAGGGGATTTGTGGATAAGTACAAGTTACCAACCCAAGCCCTTAGGTCACCCATGCTAGTAACCTCACCCGGAGCAGAGTACATGGCTAGTAAATGGTGTGATCGACTGCCACTAAGGATTGGACACTATGTTTTCCCCTCAGACCTAATAGTTCTGGAATCCCAAGGATTGGATGTGATATTAGGAATGGATTGGTTATCAAAGTATGGAGGAAACATAGATTGTACCACAAGGTCAATTTTGCTCACCACACCAGAAGGAAGAAGGATTAAGTATGTGTACGGCACGAGCCGAGGAGAGCACAAGTTAGTTGTTTATCAGGAGTGGTACAGGAAGAAGTACCAGTGGTGAAAGATTATCCTGATGTATTTCCGGAAGAGTTACCAGGAATGCCACCGGATAGAGACATTGAGTTTCTGATCGAGCTGTTGCCAGGAACAGGCCCGATATCGAAGCGACCGTACAGGATGCCCGCAAAGGATTTGGCGGAAATCAAGAAGCAGATTAAGGAACATTTGAGATTGGTTTTGGAGAAACTGAGGGAACACCAGTTGTATGCCAAGTTCAGCAAATGTGAGTTTTGGTTAAAGGAAGTTGGATTTCTCGGACATGTTATATCCGGAGAAGGGATAGCAGATTGACCCCGAAAAAGTTGAGACCGTAAAAGTGGGAAGCACCAACTACAGTTGGAGAGATTCGGAGTTTCCTTGGACTCGCAGGATACTACCAAGATTCATTGAGAATTTCTCAAGGATTGCAAAGCCTATGACTGAATTGTTGAAGAAGGAAAACAAATTCATATGGACCGAGGACTGTGAGGCAAGTTTTCAGGAGTTGAAGAAAATATTGGTTACCTCACCAGGTTTGATATTGCCAGATCAAACTAAGGATTATGAGGTGTATTGCGATGCTTCACGTCGAGGACTTGGAGCAGTGCTTATGCAAGAAGGAAGAGTTGTTTCAGATGCTTCACGACAACTTAAGCCCCATGAGTTGAATTATGCCACTCATGATTTGGAGTTAGCAGCCGTTGTGCATGCCTTGAAGACGTGGAGACATTTTCTCATTGGAAACCATTGTGAAGTATATACGGATCACAAGAGTTTGAAGTACATCTTCACACAGAAGGAATTGAATCTCAGACAGAGGAGATGATTAGAGTTAATCAAGGATTACGATATGAGATTACATTACCACCCGGAAAGGCTAATGTCAATAGCGCACGCATTGAGCCGTAAGAGCCACGTCAATGCCCTAATGATGGGAGGAATACCCAATGAGTTAGCCGAGGACCTTCGAGAGCTATGTTTGGAAATAGTTCCGAGAGGTTATATAGCAGCATTGGAGATTCAGTCGACATTGATGGACAAAATCAGAGAAGCCCAAAAGGCAGATAAGGAAGTTGCCGCTATAAAGGAGAAAATGAGCAAAGGAAAAGCTAAAGGATTTCGTGAGGATGAGCACGATACCCTATGGTTTGAAGACCGTGTTTATGTGCCCAATGACCCAGAGATCAGGAAGTTGATTTTGCAAGAAGCCCATGATTCACCCTATTCGATTCACCCAGGAAATACCAAGATGTATTTGGATTTGAAGAATATTTTACGGTGGACCGGAATGAAGAAGGATATTGCGGAGTATGTAGCAGTTTATGCGGCGTATGTCGAAAGTAAAGGCGGAACATCGAAGCCAGCAGGATTGTTACAACCATTGCCGATACCGAATGGAAGTGGGATAAACTAGGCATGGATTTCATCACAGGTTTGCCAAAGACCCGCCAGATATGACTCGATTTGGGTCATAGTCGACCGTTTGACCAAGGTAGCTCATTTCATTCCAGTCAAGACTACCTATAGCAGTGCTAAGTTGGCAAAGATATATATGACCAGAATTGTATGCTTGCACGGAGTTCCGAGGAGCATTGTATCAGACAGAGGAACCCAGTTTACTTCGAAATTTTGGAACCAGTTGCACGAAACATTGGGAACCCGATTGGAATTCAGCACAGCTTTCCACCCACAGACCGATGGACAAACTGAGAGAGTCAATCAGATTTTCAAAGACATGCTGAGAGCTTGTGCACTAGATTACGGATCTAGTTGGGATGATAATTTGCCGTATGCAGAATTTTCCTACAACAACAGTTACCAAACCAGCTTAAAAAATGGCACCTTTCGAGGCCTTGTATGGAAAAAGGTGTAGGACACCATTGTCATGGGACGAAACTGGAGATCGTCAGTTATTGGACCAGATTTGATTAAGGAGTCTGAACAGAAAGTTAAGTTGATTCGAGACAGGCTCAAGGTAGCCCATCCTGCATGTAAGAGCTATGCCGATTCAAAGCGCCAGCGATTGAGTACGAAGTTGGAGAGCAGTATATCTCGAGTATCCCCGCTTGAGGAGTTAAGCGTTTTGGAGTTAAAGGAAAGTTAGCACCCGTTTTATTGGACCGTATAAGATTTTGCAACGCATGGGAGAAGTTATATAAGTTGGAATTGCGGAAGGACTGTCGGGAGTTCATGATGTATTCCATGTTTCTCGATTGAAGAAATGTCACCCGAGATAGCGAGAGGTACCGTTAAGAACAAAGTGCCACCGGAGGCAATTCAGTTGAAGGATGACTTGACATATGAGGAAAAGCCGTTAAGATTCTCGATTATGCCAGTAGAGTTACTCGCAGACAAGGTTATCAAGTTTTGCAAAGTTCGATTGGAGCCACCACACCGAGGATGAAGCCACACAGGAAGAGAGGAAGTTTTGCTTAAGGACCACCTCACCTATTTTCTAGCCAACCCGAATCTCGAGGGCGAGATTCATCTTAAGGGGGTAGGTTTGTAACATCCCAAATTTTCAATTTGGAATGTTATACATTAGGTCATCATGCATATCATATTTTCTCGCATTTTTTTCCGATCCTAGAAATTTCACGCAACTCAAGGACCCTCGGAGAGAGTTGGAAGTTTCATTATTTTCATATTTGGGATTTTCCAAATTTTGAAAATAGGATCATTGGATTATTTAAATTATCTTCATAAAGTTTTTCCTCCAAAATATCTTGAGAGGGAATAATATGACTTTCCCAAACAATTAGGAAAAATGAAGGTATTATAAATAAACTAAATTTGGTTTTGGAAGATTTATTTTGCTTAGGCAAAAATGAGCATTTTAAAAAATTTTATGCATGTATATTGTTTTTAAAGTTCATTTTGTTAGACTCATTTTAGGAGTCGGGAAAATTTGTTTTGTTTAAATCCGAGTTCGTTTGGTATTTTTTATGCGTTTTGGTTTAATTTTATTTAAAAAAACAGCGCCCCCCGGACCGAGGCCCAGCCGGCCCAAGCCAGCCAGGCCCAGGCCGCCGCCCAGCCACCGCCTCCTCCTCGCAAGGCCGCCGCCGCCCGCTCGGTGTCCCGCCGCCCGCCATCGCCCGCCGCCCGAGTCCCGCCTGACCCGCCTCCTTGACCCCCTCCCAAGCCACCGCCGCCTCCCTTTATAACCCCCCCCGGACCCCCCTCTCTCCCCAACCCAGCCCGCCCGACGCCGAAGCCCGCCGCCGACGCCAGGACGCCGCCGCCGCCGCCGTGGACCTCGCCGCCCCGACGCCGAACCCCTTGAGCCCCGCGGACCCGCCGGACCTCGCCGGCGATCGCCGAGTAGCCACCGCCGCCCAGCGCCGATTCGGTTTATCCTCGAGCCGTCCGGTTTATTTTTTTTCAAAAAAATATATGTTGAGTTTTTTTAAAAACCTAGATTGGTTTTTTTTTTTGGTTTTCTTATTTAACGGACGTTCACGAACCGTTCGTTTCAATGAACGCGTTCGTTAGATTCGCTCATTAACTAACGTTCACTATTTAACTCGTTCGTCGTTTTTCTTTTAATCGGAATTAATCCGTTATTTTCTGATTTGATTTCAGATCTGATTTTCAAAACTGTTTTATTTCTCGCTCGTTTATCGGAATCAGGTGATTCAAGCGCCTGGAGTTTCGTAACGAAACCGCCGTTCCGATTATCCTACTTTCACAGAGTTTTGCTACTGTGAAATTTTGACCTAATTTCAGTTCGCTAAACCGAGACGTTCTCTCTCGAGTTTCGACTTTCGGAGTTTGTTTTGATTCGATTCTTTTGTAACCAGGGTTCTTAAGTTGAACTTTCTGGTTAGATCTTTTATTCGAGATTTCCCTGTGCATTAGATGAGTACTTATTGTATGCTTGTTGTTTGTCTGCGTTAGATCACCCGGTCGCCGCTTGTTACTTGAATCTCTAGGACTCGCGGATCATCAGCAAGGCAAGTAACACTTTGATCATACTCTTCTCATACCCAGTTTTTATGCATTAGATCTATTCCTAAAACACTTGCATGATTAGGATCTAATTAAATTGTGGGTTTGGGAAGTAGATTGAGGTAGTACCTATTACCTGGTTTACTTATGAAACCTTGGGAGTTACTTCTACGTTTGCTTGTTCATGCCATGCTATGCTAGTAGACGTGGATTGGGTGAGTGAATATCCATGACAGATGTGAGATTGTTAATTAATGGTTTATCTAAGGTGGCAACCTAACACACATCTGGGTGGATTGAGGCACTGGTTTCCATCAGACTTGCTGTATTTCTTCGGACCGCCACCTGTGCTCTAAGGGATCATAAGATTATTCAAACTGGAAACTTCCGTGTGCAGCCACAAGCCAATTATGGGCTCTGGCGTAGTTGATTAAGTTGTGCGAACTCTTACGGGTGGGCTAGCTGATGTAGGGGATGTAGGTTGGTACGGTCTACCCACATGTAAGGTGCTAGCGCTTCTGAAAGACTATGTCTCGGTCATCCGTTTCTCAAACACCATGTAGTCACGAGAATCAAGCGGAGGCGATCGAGTCTTGTGGGGAAAAGTCATAAACCTCTGCAGAGTGTATAAACTAATCATGATTAGCCGTGTCCCGGTTATGGACGTTTTGAGTATCCGGTACTTGATTATCATGTGAATCTCAACATGTTACTTCTAAATAAAAGTTGTTGGGTTTCGATGAGTACTTTTAATTGGGATTGAGGATCTGTCAACCATTCTCAATGTTTAACAACCACCATGATAGTTAAATAAAATTATTCCTTTGATGTAGGGAAAAATCAGCTTTATGCAAATGTAACAGAGAGCCTTACCACCAGCCATATATGCATGTAGTATAGGCTTATTCATCCATTGCTCTTATGTGTTACATTGCCAGATATTCCATGTGTCAACCCGTTTTGGGCTGCAACTTTCATGTTGCAGACTTTTCGATAACTGAGTAAGGTGTTAGGTCGTGGTTCTATACTCGGTGATGCCGTTGGAGTTGATGGACTCGCTTATCTTCCGAGCCTTCCACTGTTATTATTAGATGGCCTTAAGCCATATTATTGTAATAAGTTCCCTTGTGGATAACGATGTAATAAGTGTGTGATTGCTACTCTGCTATAAATCCTTGAAATCTTGTGTGGTGTCGGCATTCTTGATCCGGGGATGACATCGAGCACGTAGACTTGATCCATTCGGGTCTGGTCGCTACATTTATCAAGTATCCGGTTCTAGTTGTCATAAGGTCAAGGTACAACTCCAAGTCGTCCTGTTACCGAAGATCACGGCTATTCAATAGATTAACTTCCCTGCGGGGTGCACCATCTTACCCAGCACGCTTGATCCCATTTGGCGGACACACTTTCTGGGTCATGCCCGCATGAAGATCAACACGTCGCAGCCCACCTAGGCACAACAGAGAGGCCAACCGCGCGGTCTAAACCTAAGCGCGAGGTGCAGGCCCATCGCCTGAGCACACCTGCGCTATGAGGGCGGCGGAAGCAGACCTAGCCTAGCAGCGTTCCATCCAATTCGGCGCGCGCCGCTCGTGACGTCTCGAAGTGCTTCGTGATACCACGGCCGGGATACCCATAACTAATCCCGCGTAGATGGTTAGTGCGTATAAGCTCGTAGCCAACTCAGATCAAATACCAAGATCTCGTTAAGCGTGTTAAGTATCGTGAGCGCCAAACAGGCCAGGCCTACCTCTCGCCTAGGCGGTCTCAACCTGCCCTGCCGCTCCGCCACAAAGATCCACTCATGGTGCTCCACCACCCGACCCGACTTTAGTCTCCACATGTATCATGTATAAGTATATAGTATATACCGTGATCACCTCCCGAGTGATCACGGCCCGATAGTATAGCACGCGCAGACGGACAAGAATGTAGGGCCACAGATGAAAGTACTAGCATCCTATACTAAGCATATAGGATTGTAGGTAAGGTAACAACAGTAGTAACAAGGACAGGCTATGCAGCAGTATAGGAGTATCTGAAAGCAGTAACATGCTACACTACTCTAATGCAAGCAATATAGAGAAGAGTAGGCGATATATGGTGATCAAGGGGGGGGGGGCTTGCCTGGTTGCTCTGGCAAGAGAGAGGGGTTGTCAACTCCGTAGTCGAACTGGGTAGCAGCAGCGTCGGTCTCGTAGTCTACCGGAGAGAAGAGGGGGAAGAAACAATGAATACCATGTAAACAGATGCATATCGATGCATGACATGACAAGTAACGATGCTAGGCGTGCCCTAACGTGGTATGAGGTGGTACTGGTTAAGGGGGGAAACATCCGGGAAAGTATTCCAGGTGTTTCGTGAATTCGGGTAGAGGAGCCGGAGGGGGAAAGTTGCGAGTTCGATAGGTTAGGGGGGTGTGGCGGACGAACGGACTGCGTATTCGGATTCGTTGGATTTTTCTGAGCAACTTTCATATATAAAACTTTTTCATCTGAGTTACGGTTATTTTTCTATGATTTTTCAAAGTTTTAAAACAAATTACAAATTATTTAAATTAACGTAAAAGGAATTACGTGGTCAAGATGAGGTCAATAGGTCAACCGCAGCTGTTCAGGTCAAACCTGGCAGCTGGGTCCTACCTGTCATAGACAGTGGGGCTAACAGCAGTTTAATTTAGCTAAACAGAGTTAATTAGTGGTTGGGCCCCACATGTCAATGACTAACTAGGTTAAACTAATTAACTTAATCAAATTACTTAATTAGCAGGCGGTGCGGGCCCCTTACGTCAGCGACTGGGGCTACCCAGTCAGCTGCGTTGACTCGGTCAACTGGTCAGCCCGGGCCCTTGGGGCCACCAGGCAGTGACCCTAGGGGTGGCGCTAGGTCGGCCACGTCGGCGCCACGCCGGAGGGAGCTCTGGCGAGCCAACTCCGCAGCGGCGCGCACGGGAGGGGATCGGGAAAAGGGCTAGGGGCGTCAAAAAGGGCGTGGCCGGTAGCGTTCGAACGCTGACGTCATCGCGCGTCCAACCACGGAAACGGCAGTGGCTGGGACAACCAGAAACGGCGCCGGCGTCGAGGTCCGCGGTCGCGGGAGTTGGGCGAGGACGGAGTCGGCGACAGGGGCGTGAACGGAGTCGAGGGGGGCCTTTTATCGCTGGGTCGGCGCCGCCGTCAGTGGTGGGAATAAGCGGCGCTTAGGGAGGCCGGAGCTGGCGGACCAGCGACGGGAGCGGCGGTGGCGCTCGGGCCCCGTTCGAATCGCGGGGGAAGCGGGCTAGGGGGTGCGGTTGGGGCTATGGTTCGGTGCTGCGTGCGCCCTGGAGCGCGCTAGTGGCTCACGCTGGGGCTCCGGAGCGCGTACGGCGCGCGGGCAGCGGCCATGGCGGGCGGCGGAGCTCACCTCCGCGGGGACGGCGACGGAGCGCGCTAGAGCATGAAAGGGAGGGAAGGGAGCGACGCGGAGGCTCACCTAGCGGGCACACGGTGGTCCCATGAACGCTTAGGAGCAGCAGAAGCGATGAAGCGGGGCGACGGTGCTCGTCGGAGCTGAGGACGATGACTTGGTCGGGGCGGTGCTGTAGCGGGCTTCGGCTCGAGCGGGTGGTCGGGGTCGCAGTTGTGGACGTCGACGGCGCGTCTGAACACGGTGGCTCGTCGAGGAGGGGCCGGTGGCTACGTGGGCGAGCAAGCGGTGGCGACGGCAGTGGCGACCATGGCGGAGAGGAGAAGCAGGCAGCGTGGGGGAGGGATCGGCAGAGAGGCGGACAGGAGAGGGGTGGAGTGGGGAGGGATCGAGGCGCGTGGCGGCCTTATCCCCTCGCCGACGACGGCGAGTGGGTTCGGCGGGGCTACGCCCCTGTTCCGACCCCGGTCGGGGGAACAGGGAAGGGGACGGGCAGGGGGATCTGGGCTGGTTCGGGTGGGTTAGGTGGGTCGGTCCAGGTGGGTTGGGTCCAGGGGGTTGTTCTCTCTCTCTCTCTCTCTCTCTCTCTCTCTCTCTTTCTTTTCTTTTCTTTTATTTTTTTTCCTTTTCTGTTTTAATTTATTTTAAAATACTCAGACACTTTTTAAAAATGTGTGTACTCCACCATAATTAACTTTGTAATATTTGACAACCACCGAACATTTTAGTTTTAATTTTTTTTTTGAAAACTTTTATTGCCATCATAATTTTGAATTGAATTTCGAAACCGTTTTGATCTAACCCGTGGTTAACTACAGTGACCGAGGTGACGTGGCACCATCAATGTGAGATTACTGTAGCATGATTATCCGGGCGTTACAAATCTCCTCCACTACAAGAAATCTCGTCCCGAGATTTAGGAGGTAGAAGGGAAGAGTGCGGGGTATTCATCACGAAGACGGTCCTCGCGTTCCCAGGTGGCTTCGTCTTCAGAGTGATTTGACCACTGGACTTTGAGCAACTTGATCGCCTTCTGACGCGTGCGGCGTTCAGCTTGGTCGAGAATGCGGACCGGATGCTCTTTATAGAGTCCTGTTGCAATTCGAGCACTTCATGGTCCACTGCTCGGATTGGGTCCTTGAAGCAGCGTCGGAGTTGTGACACGTGGAACACATCGTGAACCTGAGAAAGGTTCGACGGAAGCTCCAGTTGATATGCCACTTTTCCGCGCTTTCGAGAATAGTGAATGGGCCAATATAGCGAGGAGCTAGCTTGCCCTTGATCCCGCGCGTGAGCACCCTTCATTGGTGTAGCGTGAAGATAGGCCTGTTCGCGAGTTGATAGACCATGTCTTTATGATGACGGACATAATTACTCTTTAGGCGTGGTGAGCAGTCTTGAGATTCTCGCGAATAATGCGGACTTGTTCTTGGCATGTTGGATAATATCCGGACGAAGAGTGGGCGTTCCCGATTTCGACCAGTTCGGAGGGTTCGCACTTTCGTCCATATAACACTTCGAAGGGGGCCATCTTCAGACTAGCTTGATAGCTATTATTATAAGAGAACTCAGCATACGGGAGAGATTCCTCCCACTTCTTGCCGAAGGAAATAACACAAGCTCGAAGCATGTCTTCGAGAACTTGGTTGACACGTTCAACTTGCCCTTGTGACTGCGTATGAAACGCAGTACTGAAAGATAAATGAGTCCCCATAGCTTCTTGAAAACTTGCCCAGAATCTTGAAGTGAATAAGCTGCCACGGTCCGAGCTGATAACCAGTGGAATACCGTGAAGTGAAACAATTCTGGACATATAGAGAGTTGCAAGCTGACTAGCAGTGATCGTTTCTTTGACCGCCAGAAAATGAGCAACTTTAGAAAGCCGGTCAATGACGACAAGAATAGCATCATTACCTTTCTGCGATTTGGGAAATCCAAAGGATTAAGTCCATTTCAACATGGTCCCATTTCCAATCAGGAATAGAGATAGGTTGCAGAGTTCCAGCAGGCCTTTGATGTTCTGCTTTGATACGACGACAAACGTCACACTCAGCAACATAGCGAGCAATGTCTTGCTTCATATTAGACCACTAGAATCTCTGACGAATGTCTTGGTACATCTTTGTACTACCAGGATGGATACATAGAGGCGTATCATGAGCTTCTTTCATAACCTCCTGAGTCATATTCAGGTTTTCCTTCTTACACGGCACCACTAGGCGGCCTTTGAAGTACAAGGCGCCATCATCCGCAGTAGTGAAGAATGATGGATTTCCTTCTTTGAGGTCGCGCTTAATCTTGTAGACTTCAGAGTCATATCCCTGCATTGTCTTTATGGAGCCCACAAGATCGGGTTCAACAGCCGGGTATAGAGGAACCACTGGAAACAACACGGAGATTCATCTTGCGGAACTCCGGAGGAGGGGAGCGAGTGCACCGGAGGAACAATATGGAGGTTCAGCCTTCTGAATTCTTCAACAAGTGGGGCTGAACTTTGTGAACTGAAGGTGGTTGCAGATGAGACTTGCGGCTCAAGGCATCAGCCATTACATTAGCCTTGCTCGCGTATAGGAAATACCCAAATCAAAGTCTGCAATAGTCTCCATCCATCTCTGGCGACGGAGGTTCAAGTCTGGCTGAGTAAACAGATACTTCAGACTTTGGTGGTCGGTGAAGATCTCGCAGCGATTACCGAGAAGGTAATGTCGCCATTTGCTTGATGCATGAATGACAGCAACAAGCTCGAGGTCGTGAACTGTGTAGTTCTCTTCGTGAGGGCGCAATTGTCGAGAGGCATAAGCAACCACTTTGCGCTCTTGCATTAGGACACCGCCTAATCCTTGACGGAAGCGTCGCGATAAATGACGAAGTCCTTCTTAGTATCGAAGGAGCTAGCATTTGGGGCAGAAGTCAACTTGTCTTTGAGTGCTGGAAACTTTCCCGACATTTATCATCCATTGGAACTTGACGCCTTATACAACAAGGTTAGTCGAGGCTCGGCAATCTTGGAGAAGTTCTCGATGAATCGACGGCAATAGCTGGCGAGACCGAGAAAACTTCTGACTTGCTTGACATTCTTCGGAGGATTCCAATCAAGAATGGCCTGAACTCTTTCAGGGTTGACGGCAATACCATCCTTAGAGATGACATGCCCAAGATAGGTTACTTCGGGAAGCCAGAATTCACACTTGGAGAACTTGGCATATAGCTGATGCTCTCGTAGCTTTTCCAGCACAAGACGAAGATGTTCAGCATGTTCTTCTTCATTCTTGGAAAATATCAGGATATCATCCAGGTAAACCACGACGAACTTGTCGAGGTAATCCATGAATATATAGTTCATCATGCGAGAGAAGGTGGCTGGAGTATTGGTTAGGCCGAAAGACATGACGGTGTACTCGTATGAACCATAACGAGTCACAAATGCGGTCTTGGGGATATCCTCCTCACGAACACGGATCTGGTGGTAACCCAACCTCAAGTCGAGTTTCGAGAACACCGATTTAACCAGCCAGTTGATCATACAGATCATTGATCCGAGGAAGGGGATACTTATTCTGAATGGTAGCTTGATTTATAGGACGGTAGTCTTGGACCAATCGGTTTGTCCCATCCTTCTTCTTGACAAAGAGAGAAGGTGCTCCCCAAGGAGAGCAACTTGGGCGAATGAAACCACTTTGAAGAGATTTGTCGATTTCCTCCTTGAGCTCAAGGAGTTCATGAGGCGGCATCTTGTAGGGTCGCTTGGCTATAGGAGTGGTGCCTGGTTTCAAGTCGATGACGAATTCGACAGCTCTAGCGAGGGAATCCTCGAAGTTCTTGAGAAAAACGTCCGGAAGTCGCGAACGACAGGAATGTTTTCAATGCCCTCGAGGGTGCGGCGTTCAATGCATTCAATGCATAGAGCCTTGCCTCGCATTTTGCACCGATGAGCTTGGTAAGTGACTATTTCATCGAAGGGTGTAGCAGATGGGCGGTCTTAGTGGCGCAAACTACGGAAGCGATGCGCCTTTAACCAATTCATTCCCGAATGAGGTCAATGCTACAAGACTTCAACACGATGGGAGAGACAAGGAATTCCAGTCATTCGATTTCAACGGGGACGTCGTTGCAAATCATGGAGGTTCGACATTGGCCCGCATGGGTGTGTACTAATAGTGAAGCATTCATGTCTTCACTTTTAATGCCATGCATGAATGCAAAATCTTCAGACATGAATGAATGCGATGCCCTCAGATCAAATAAAACGCATCTTTGTACTGAATTTACGAGAAGTGTACACATCACAGTAGCAGGTTGGTCTTGAGCTTCGTTCATATCAACGTGGTTGGCCTGAACTCGACCATAAGGCTTGGCAGTGTTGTTGCGGGGCTGGGTGTTTCCACGGCCGATTCTGGAAGGGCCAACTGATTCGGTTCGGTTGCATTCTCTAGCACGGTGCCTCGTTGTCCACACTGAAGCACAAACCATTATTGGGGGTGGGAACATGAGCTTGGGGTGGTGGAGCTGGAAGCTTTGGCTGCTTAGTTGAAGTAGGCGGGACGAGGTGCAGCATAGCTCGCCTTGGAGCAGGTGCATTCGGCTGGTACATGCTGTTGGGAATCCATATCTTACGCTGCGAGGACGGGCCCAAGATGAGCCGTGTCACGGTTCGCTGTTAGAGCTCGGTATTCCTGCGCACCAGTTTCGACATTGATAGCCTTGTTCACCAAGGTGGCGAAATCAGCAAAGTCGTGCACTAGAAGTGCGAGCTTGATGTCGCCTTGAAGGCCGTCACGGAACTTCTCTTGTCTGCGTGCATCGGTTGCAATATCCTCTTGACATAGCGAGACAAGTCCAGAACTCTCGTGATAAGCTTCAACAGCTTGTTGCCTTGGGTGAGGTTGCGGAACTCACGCTTCTTCGTCCATGACCCTTGAGGGATGAAGCGGCACGGAAGGCAGCTTGGAAGTCGGCCAGAGATGAGTGTTCCAAGCTGGCGAGTACGCTGTGGCTGTCCCACCATTGAGCTGCGGGTCCCTTCAGAAGAAGGAAGCAAAAGTGACATAGCTGGCGGGGGCTACATCAGCAGACTCCATCTCATAGGTGATGTCATGGAGCCAATCATCAGCATCCAGCGGCTGGGTTGAGCTGCGGTACACACTTGGGTTGAGGCGTATGAAATCCTGCAGAGTTGTTGTGTTTGGCTGCTGGTTCATATTGGGTGAGGAAACTGAGCCATCATGTTCTCCATGAACTGGCGATTCATCTCAAGCTGTTGGATCATACCAGCCATGTACTCAGGCGGTGGTGGGAAGTTGCCACCACGACCACGACCAGCTGGTCTAACCATCCTGCTATTATATAACAGGGGTAGTTCAGCATTTGAGAAATTATGCAAAGGACAAGAATCATTCATGATGAAACATGCATAATGAAAGCAGCACGATAGAAACTACATAGTAGTCGGCATATCTTACAAAAGGGATCATGCATAGAGTTCGCACACGAGTTCAAGACATAGACTAAGACATCATAGGCGGCACGCAGGCTCATGACGAATGCATCTAACACTAACAAGCAAGCCTACATCAGTCCCACGCGATCATGGAGGTAGCTGTAGCCTGAAAGCTGGTAGTCTTGCAGCGGATAGTCCTCCACGTCGGTGACACAGGGGCCGCGGATACTCGTGCAGAATCCGACGTCCAAGTGGCAGAAGAGGACCAAGTGCGGGAGAGTAGCCTCCCACCTCTGGCCAACCGACACCCTGGGGCATCACGGTCCTGGTTGGGTAGATCGCAGAACGCGGCAGCTCTCTGGATCGGACAAAGGGGTGCAACAGCGTCAGAGCACGGTAAAGGTGCTGACGGGTGATGTACAACTCGTGGCGAAGAGCTCGGTTAGCTCGATCTAGCCCATCAGCATGCAGAACAAAGTTCTGATGGTAGAAGGGTTCCCTGGTGACAGTGGAGTAGGCAGCAGTGTAGTAACCCTCCTCACCAACATCAGACGCGATAGCAATGTGCCTGAAGGGGGAGGTGTCCAACTCCCGATACTCTCCACGAAGACGCGTCAGAGCAGCATAGGCAGCATCGTGGACTGCCATATCGATAGTCACCCCAACACCATGTGCGGTGTGCAGCACAGTAGTGGAGTCATTCTCCCGAGAGTAGAGGTGAACGATAGCTCGGTACTGCTCCTTGTTAAAGTCCTGGTACTCCTCAAAGACGGTGTACTCAGGGTGCCAGCGATAACCCAGATAGGTCATCATCTCTGCTAGCACCGCAGGTGATCCCGAGGCACCAATGGCCGTCGTGTGGCGCACGACCTGCCTCGTGGGTTCCATCTGAAAACAAAGATGTTTCAAAGGAGTCAAAAGACAGTGTGGAAATTGATCAAAATACAATTCCAAGAATAACTATGGCTTTATCCAACTTTGGGGTGAATGTGGTCACGGTATCCTAGTGTTAGTTAGTAAAATCGTTTAACCCGAGTAGAAGAGAGTTCAGAGTCCTAGAGTAAAGGTCGAGGAGTAAAAGATCCTAGTACCACCCGATGGCGACGTGGGCCCGTAAGGCACACAGCCAAGATAGTAAAAGTTTTTGCAATGTCTAGACTCGACTTCGGCCAAGGAGTGTGGAAGGGGGATTCCTACAGGTAGTCGGCTCTGATACCAACTTGTGACGCCCCCGATTCAATCGTACACTAATCATGCACGCAAATGTGTACGATCAAGATCAGGGACTCACGGGAAGATATCACAACACAACTCTAAAACATAAATAAGTCATACAAGCATCATAATACAAGCCAGGGCCTCGAGGGCTCGAATACAAGTGCTCGATCATAGACGAGTCAGCGGAAGCAACAATATCTAAGTACGAGACATAAGTTAAACCAGGTGCCATAAGATGGCTAGCACAAACCGGGATCTGACAGATCGAAGAGGCGCAGGCCTCCCGCCTGGATCCTCCTAACTACTCCTGGTCGTCGCCGGGCTGCACGTAGTAGTAGGCACCTCCAGTGTAGTAGTCGCCATCGACGGTGGCGTCTGCTCCTGGGCTCCATCGTCAGTTGCAGCAATCGAGTAGAGGTAGGGAAAAGGGGAACAAGGCAACCGTGAGTACTCATCCAAAGTACTGCAAAGCAAGGAGCTACACTACATATGCATGGATATATGTGTAAGGGCCATATCGGTGGACTGAACTGCAGAATGCCGAATAAGAGGGGATAGCTAGTCTTATCAAGACTACGCTCGGTCACATGTCTTGCAACAGTAGGGAGGGGGTAGGTTGAAGTCCTCCAAGTAACATCACATAGCAATAATCCTACCCGCGATCCTCCTCATATCCACGAGAGAGAGCGAACACCGTTGTATCTCGCACTTGGAAGGGTGTGTTTTATCAAGTATCCGGTTCTAGTTGTCATAAGGTCAAGGTACAACTCCAAGTCGCCCCATATACAAGATCACGGCTATTCAATAGATTAACTTCCCTGCAGGGTGCACCATCTTACCCAGCACGCTTGATCCCATTTGGCGGACACACTTTCTGGGTCATGCCCGCCGCGAAAGCTCAACACGTCGCAGCCCCACCTAGGCACAACAGAGAGGCCAGACGCGGTCTAAACCTAAGCGCCAGGGTGCAGGCCCATCGCCTGAGCACACCTGCACGTTGTGAGGCGGCGCCAAGCAGACCTAGCCTAGCAGCGTTCCAGTCCAATCCGGCGCGGCGCTCCGTCGTGACGTCTGAAGTGCTTGGTGATACCACGACGCCGGGATACCCATAACTACTCCCGCGTAGATGGTTAGTGCGTATAAGCTCGTAGCCAACTCAGATCAAATACCAAGATCTCGTTAAGCGTGTTAAGTATCCGTGAACACCAAACAGGGCCACGCCCACCTCTCTCCTAGGCGGTCTCGACCTTCCCTGTCGCTCCGCCACAAAGATCCACTCGCGGGTGCTCCACCAGCCGACCCGACTTTAGTCTCCACATGTATCATGTATAAGTATATAGTATATACCCGTGATCACCTCCCGAGTGATCACGGCCCAATAGTATAGCACGACAGACGAACAAGAATGTAGGGCCACAGATGAAAGTACTAGCATCATATACTAAGCATATAGGATTGCGTAAGGTAACAACAAGAGTAACAAGGACAAAGCTATGCAGCAAAGATAGGAGTATCTGAAAGCGAGTAACATGCTACACTACTCTAATGCAAGCAGTATAGAGAAGAGTAGGCGATATATGGTGATCAAGGGGGCTTGCCTGGTTGCTCGGCAAGAGAGAGGGTTGTCAACTCCGTGAGTCGAACCAGGTAGCAACAGCGTCGGTCTCGTAGTCTACGGAGAGAAGAGGGGAAGAAACAATGAATACCATGTAAACAGATGCATATCGATGCATGACATGACAAGTAACGATGCTAGGCGTGCCCTAACGTGGTATGAGGTGGTACTGGTTAAGGGGGGAAACATCCGGGAAAGTATTCCAGGTGTTTCGTGAATTCGGGCAGAGGAGCCGGAGGGGGAAAGTTGCGAGTTCGATAGGTTAGGGGGGTGTGGCGGACGAACGGACTGCGTATTCGGATTCATTGGATTTTTCTGAGCAACTTTCATATATAAAACTTTTTCATCTGAGTTACGGTTATTTTTCTATGATTTTTCAAAGTTTTAAAACAAATTCTGAAATTATTTAAATTAACAGAAAAGGAATTACTGTGTCAGCATGAGGTCAACAGGTCAACCGCAGCTGTTCAGGTCAAACCTGGCAGCTGGGTCCTACCTGTCATAGACAGTGGGGCTAACAGCAGTTTAATTTAGCTAAACAGAGTTAATTAGTGGTTGGGCCCCACATGTCAATGACTAACTAGGTTAAACTAATTAACTTAATCAAATTACTTAATTAGCAGGCGGTGCGGGCCCCTTACGTCAGCGACTGGGGCTACCCAGTCAGCTGCGTTGACTCGGTCAACTGGTCAGCCCGGGCCCTTGGGGCCACCAGGTAATGACCCTAGGGGTGGGGCTAGGTCGGCCACGTCGGCGCCACGCCGGAGGGAGCTCCGGCGAGCCAACTCCGCGGCGGCGCGCACGGGAGGGGATCGGGAAAAGGGCTAGGGGGCGTCAAAAAGGGCGTGGCCGGTAGCGTTCGAACGCTGACGTCATCGCGCGTCCAGCCACGGAAACGGCAGTGGCTGGGACAGCCAGAAACGGCGCCGGCGTCGAGGTCCGCGGTCGCCGGAGTTGGGAGAGGACGGAGTCGGCGACAGGGGCATGAACGGAGTCGAGGGGGGCCTTTTATCGCTGGGTCGACGCTTGCCGAGTGGTGGGAATAAGCGACGCTTAGGGAGGCCGGAGCTGGCCGGACCAGCGACGGGAGCGGCGGTGGCGCTCGGGCCCGCTCAATCGTGGGGAAGCGGGCTAGGGGTGCGGTTGGGGCTATGGCTCGGTGCTGCGTGCGCTCGAGCGCGCTTAGTGGCTCGCGGGGGCTCGGGCGCCAGACGTCGGCTGGCCGGGCAGCGGCCATGGCGGGCGGCGGAGCTCACCTCCGCGGGGACGGCGACGGAGCGCGCTAGAGCGTGAAAGAGAGGGAAGGGAGCGACGCGGAGGCTCACCTAGCGGGCACACGGTGGCCCCGTGAACGCTTAGGAGCAGCAGAAGCGATGAAGCGGGGCGACGGTGCTCGTCGGAGCTGAGGACGATGACTTGGTCGGGGCGGTGCTGTAGCGGGCTTCGGCTCGAGCGGGTGGTCGGGGTCGCAGTTTGTGGGCGACGGCGCTGCTCAACACGGTGGCTCGTCGAGGAGGGGCCGGTGGCTACGTGGGCGAGCAAGCGGGGGCGACGGCAGTGGCGACCATGGCGGAGAGGAGAAGCAGCAGCGCGTGGGGGGGGAGGGGATCTGACAGGAGAGGCGGACAGGGAGAGGGGCGTGGAGTGGGGGAGGGATCGAGGCGCGCTGGCGGTTTTATCCTCGCCGACGACGGCGCAGTGGGTTCGGCGGGGCTACGCCCCTGTTCCGACCCCGGTCGGGGGAACAGGGAAGAGGACGGGCAGGGGGATCTGGGCTGGCTCGGGTGGGTTAGGTGGGTCGGTCCAGGTGGGTTGGGTCCAGGGGGTTGTTCTCTCTTGATAGAGGCAAAGGTGTCCCGATGTTTCGATGAGATGGTGGCTATCGTTTCGTGGGAGTCGACCTTGACGATCCGACTACTGAACGTCTTGAGACGTCGCGCTTAGCAATCGCTAAACCAACTTCCGAGGGTTATTGACCACGCCGAGCACGATCAACGACCACGAGGGCCTGTTTCCTGCGAGCAAACGAAGAACAAGCAAGAAACTAAGATTGCAATCTGGATATTGCGAATATAAGATGAAAGCTTTATTGATCAAGGTGGGGTTCTGTGGCGCCTTTGTCCAGTCGTTGAACACAAACGGCACGCC